>VWZT01015189.1:303702-316457 GCA_013397055.1 Pachycephala philippinensis
TGCCCCCTCCACCCCAGCCCCCTTGGCAGAGGGGCTGCATAAAGCCACTGATGGCACCCGTGGGACCAAAATCCACCGATCCCCAGCTGTCCAAGACCCAAATTAATCCCACTCTCACAAAGCACTAAAACTACCGAAAATCACCCATTTCTGCCAATCTTCAGCAGAAACAGCAGAGGCAAGTGCTCCCTCGAGCACAGTTCTTTTAAAACAAGAGATTGCCTAATAAAGCTGGACAGTTTTTGTTGCATGATACCACTGGATTATCATCAACTAATCAGATTAAAAACACACGGAGGCTTTGGTTTTATTCACTAAATGGCCAGCCCGCAGCTCCCTGGGGGGAGTTGCAAAGATCCCACACCTCTTCAAACCAGGCCCCGAGACATTTCACCAAATGATGGTTTCATGAGCAATCCCAATGAGGGGGATCCTTGGCAAGGAGGAGGGACTGACGTTTCCAGACACACCCTGTCTTTTCAGTTCGGGAATAAAGAGATTATTATGCACATCTAATTATAAATGTCAACATTTTATGGCTGCTATGCTGAAGCACGAAGCTCTAAGTAGCCCTGCTAGAAAGGGCTGTGAAGTGAAAGGTCTTGTTATTCCTCCTCTGAGTTTTTCCAGAGCTTGTAAAGTGCAGTGACATTTATAATAATCCCCTGAATTTATGTAGCACCTTTTGTCCTTTTAAGGATCTTAATTAAGCTTTGCAGCTCCCTGAGCACAGACTAAACCCACTTTGCAAAAGAGGAGCTCAGGTCCTGCTTTGTACAAAATGTGTGCCCCATTTCAGGCAGGGGAAGGACTTTTTCACCCCAGCCACCTCCACCACACGCTGCTACATCACAGTCAGGGCACAGCACCCTGACATCCCCAGCCAAAGGTTGTGCTGCTGCAGCCACACTCGTGTGCTTAAAGCTGGATCATTCAAACTTTAATCTCCGTTGTCACACAAGCCTCTTGAATGCAGGGTGCCACTGGAGGGGTTTACTAGAAATCAACGATTTCTGGTGCATTCTTCAAACATTTAACCACATATTGGCAGTCCTGACACTGCCCCCAAGCCCAGCGCCTTCCCTCTATGGCCCTGCCTGTACGGAGTGAAGCTGGAAGGAGTAGGCAGCAGCCCTCATTTCCCCTCATGAATCCCAGTTTTCCATCCACTCTTGAAGGCTGAACAGCTGCTTGGTGACACCAGCACAAAGAGCTGCCAGTGGCTTCAACCGTGTCCACCTTGCAGAACTGACAGACCCCCTCCTCCCGACATTTATTCCCCTGTGCTGCAGAGCAGGTGCTGAGAGCATCGAGTTTTCACCACAGAGAAAGCCCTTTAACAATTCACCCCCTTCTATGCACCGGGATGAGATGTTTTAGAGTTTAGGGGGTTTCAAGGCACAGTTGTGCGGCCAGCTCCGTTCTCAGCCCCCGCAGAAAGGTGCCCAAGGCAGCACTGACTTGTGTTCCTCACTTTGGGTGAGGAGCCTGGGGGCTCCAGCGGGGTCGGGCTGCTCGGTTCTGCGGGGCCCCGGCTCCTGCTTACAGCTCCTCAGGTCGATGTTGCCATCTAGAGGTCCCTGCTACAGCGGTCGTCTCCTTGTAAAGTATTGGGAAGGAGTGTGGTTTTTGGTTTTCTTTTTTCCTTTTTTTTTTTTTTTTTAATTCAATGCAACAATTCAAAGCAGTTTTTTTAGGTTAGCCCATGTCTTGGGTGGCTGCAGCTTATTCTGGCTCATCTTGCAGCCCCTGCAGCGGTGCAAACCCCTCCTCTCTACTCTGACATTATTTTGAGATGGGGTGAAACTCAAAGAGATGCATACCCCAGCAGGGAAGCAGCCACACTGGCAGAAGCAATACACACAGTGGCATCCACAGCAGCTCCATGGCCAGCGCTGGCTCCAGGTGAGGCTGTGACAGACATGGCTCCAAATTTTGGAGTGTAAGACTCCCCACTCCCAAATCTCACCCATGAAAACCAAACTTGGAAGTTCATGCTGTTTCATCCCCACTGAGCGGGTAGGAGGTCTGCAAAGGCCCATACCAGACATCCAAAACATTTTAAGTATGTTATGAGCCAGCTGGATGGAAATACACATCCCCCCTTTCAGCTGTGGCTCGGGCTTCTCCTTTCACTGCTGGCTTTTTAAAGCGTGCCCAGCTCGACCCAAAGACTTGCTGCAACCCCAGGGCTGCATCTCACACTCCCAGTTCAGGGTCAGGACAGGGCTGATGTCTGGCACCTGCACAAGGGCAGCACCACCACAGCAGAGGCTGTGTTGGACCACGGGATCTGTCCTGCAGGGAGGAGGGTGCAGGCTGAGGATGAAGCAGGGCAAGGAGGAGCCTCTCCTGCACTGAATCAGGTCAGAAAGCAGGTTATTGCCCAGATTTAAAGCCACCCACAGGAGCCCTTCCTGCAGCTCCTGACATTGATTCACACATCACCTGGCTCCCTGAGCGCTGAGGGGTGATGGGTGCCCCACTGCTGGGCTTTGCCCGTGTCCTTAAGCAGCCCAGCAAGTCTCAGTCTCATTCCTGATCCTCAGAAGTCACATCCTGTCCCCGTGGAGCCTTTCCTGTACAGGCATCCATCTCCTCCCACATTACATCCAGGCCAGGCATTTCCCACCCTGCTCAGCACTCCACCTCGCTGGCACCTGTGTCAAGGGCAAAGCGAGAGGAGGATGGAGGATCTGGACACAAAGGTGCTTACGTAGGCATTTACTCCATTGCCTCTCACACCCTCCTGGCAATAGCTGCTGCTGGAAGCAGTCCAAGGAGATGAATTAGGGGGTTTGATCAAGAGAGAGATGCACTGCCCACAAGGAGGAGGAGGAGGCGGATCACATCTCCCAAAGACCAGGCTCTGGCAGAGAAGGGTTTGGGCTGGTTTGGCCCCAGACATCTCCTCCTGTCATGCCACAGCACAGCTGCTGCCTGCAGCTGGCCACTGCCACCAGGAGGGCTTCAATGCCAGGATACATCCCAGACCCGAGCCAGAACCCGGACACAGCTCCATGAACTCACACCCTGTGAAGCTGAACATCAGCCTCACTATGAAATGCAGCAGTGACAGCCCTTAGCAGAGTTGGTGGGACTCGCTGGGGGCAAAGAGCTGCAGAAACCCGCCCAGAGTCAGCTCTCAGACAGGTAGCAAGGCTTGGTGATTTAGGAAGCTCTGCTCAGGTAGTATCTTTTGCAACAAATGGTTTTCCCCCCACAAAAGTAATCAGGTAACCAACCCTTCACTACATCATTCCACGGCAGTCCAGCTCCGAGCTCCCTTGAAAAGCAGCTCCACAGCCCCGGCTGGAACACATGCAAGCCAGGAGTTACAGCCTGCACCAGCCCCTGTCCTGGCACAGCAATCCCAAACGCTGAATCCCTGTGGGAACCTGGGCAGGTGCTGGCATGGGGCTCCTTCCCACGTGCCAGTTCCTGGCTCCCGCTGGACTCACCTCTCCAGGCACACGTGAGCTGCTGCTCGCACTGTCCTCCTCGTCCTGCCTTCCTCCTCTTCCTCCTCCTCGAGCCTCCCTGTGCTGACAGTCACTTCTTTCTGGTCTTGTGCCTTTCTTTTCTCTCCGTCTCCCTTGCTTAGTCCCTCACTCAGGAAATTAAAGATAATCCTCCCTTTTTTTTGCAGCCGGATTCCCTGTTTAACATTCGCTGCGTGTGCTTGCACTGATTCAAAACGGGATTAGACTTTCTGTTGCTTTGATGTCAGTTGGGCTTTGCACTTAAGGCAGAGGGAGGAAAGAAAATGTCTGTTAACAAACCTCTTGGATTCCACCCATCCACTCACAGCCATCCTGGAAATGAAGGCCAGGCACATTTACCTGCAGAAACTGAGCCCCCTTCCAGGATTGACGTGGGGGGAATAAACCAACCCGCAACTGCAGCACTGCACTCCCTGCGCTGGGCCTTGTTCTCTGGAAACACCCAAATTTCGCCCTGGCTCCGTTACCATCCAGCTGCGTGGAGGCTGAATGGCTCCCATGAGGAGGGAGGTGTCATTAATCATCAGAAAACCACAACTCGTTGGCTGTCAGTGGATATTGCAACCTCCAGCTGCCGTGCAGCAGGGAGCGCGTGGGCCACCGGCATCACTCCAATGGATCGGGGCTCAGGGAATACCCCGGGAATACCCCAAGCTGCTCCTTTCTGAGGGGGAAGCAGGTGCTGCAGGGTGGCTGTGCTGGAAATCCATATCCTGCTCCCTGTGGTGTGACATTTGTGCAATGGCACAGTCCATAACTTTCCACGGCATTTCCCTTTGCTTCCTCAGGCTGGAACTTCTCCCTCTTTGGAAGATTTGGGGTTGTTCTCACTGCTGGTCCTTCCAACACCAGTCTGAAGCAGATGAAGAACATTTTTCTCTCGTTGCCTGAAAACATCTTGCTTGGCTTCCAAGACACCATTCCTCAAATCCGTGATGTCCAAAGCGATGTCCAAAGCAGCACAGTTCAGAGCTGGAACAGGATCTCACACCAGAAAAGAGCCTTTCACAAGGGATTCTGCAGAGCCATGGCCAGGGCTGGGATGTGACAGTGGGTCCTATTCCTGCTTATCCAGGACAGCCCTTCCCCACAGTCTCCAGAGCCTCACAGGTGGTTTCTGCTGCCTGATGCTCATTCTCCATTCCCACCAGAGCTTCCCTTCACAGGCAGCTGGGTCACCTCTGAGTAACAGGCAGATCTGGGTGCTGCATAACCAGAGATGTTTGGATGTCCCTGAAACCATCTCAGGACCTTTTGCAGGTTGTTTAGAAGAGCAGCTCCATGGATGAGCACAATCCATCCATGACCAGAACTCACCTCACAGCCCTGAGCCCTCTGCCAGAGCAGAACTGGGGACACACCTGGGCAATCCTGGGGCTCTGGCAGCTGAAATCTCTGTCACCCACACCTCACCAGTGTGCTGCAGCCCCGACTGGCACTGCCACCACGTCGGGCTTCCTCCACGATTGCCCAGGGACTCGGGACGTGCCTCTGCCAATAGCACAGTGTCTAATCCATTTTGCCTGGTGCACACTCACAGACTTGATTAATGTCTGCAATGAGCTCCATCCATCATCGGGGAGTAAAGGAGATTAACTCTGCAGCACGCCTGCCTTGCGTTGATCCCATTCTCCAGGCCTCCTGATTAATGGCGAGGCCGCCTTATCTGCCAGGCCAGGAAACACGAATATCCGGGTTGCCTGGGGATGAGGGGAAGCTGTGGGAGCTCGGGAGCAGACGGGGCAGCGCTGGCACAGCCACAGCACTCTCTGCCATCAGGGCTGTGCTGCTGCACCTCTGCTCCCCGTGCTGCCAGCTCTGCTCTCCATTCCTATTGATCCCTCCATTCCCATCGCTCCCTCTCTTCCTTCCTCCTGGCCCTTCCCAGCCATGCTAACAGGGATGGCTGGAAGGAGAGCAGCAATCGGAGCGCTGATGCATCCATGCAGGAATGCAAGGCTGAAAACCAAAGTCTGGGGCTCCATTTTCCCTCGAAGGGCCAGCAGGGAAGATGTCATTCCCCATCCATAGAGGGAATGCAGATGAGCTGATTTGGAGGCCTGGAATAACCCAGGCAAATCCCGTCCTGGGGCTGGGGGCGAGGCTGCAGCTGACCAGCGCTGAGGAGAGCGGCCGCGCGGCCGAGCTCTTCCCGGGAGGACACGCATGTAAAGTGGATGCAGGGAATTAGCGGTGCCATCTGGATGGGCTCCAGCTCCTGCCCCTGGCTCGCTGCTGATGCTTCATTAACAGCTCCCTCCTTTCAGCTCCGTCTCCTTGGCTTCTGCTGCGATCAGCTGGGCCGGAGTTTTGTTGTCTTGGGTTTTTTCCAAGTGGAAATTATTTCTCATTTCTTTTAACAATCAGGACACAGAGAAAGAGACAGGAGAGGAAGGAATTTCTAGGAGATGAAAGGGCAGGATTAAGGACACGGCTTTCACTTTGTTATCCCTCTAGTGTGGCTAAGAAATTCCTTTCAGAAGAAGGCTTTAATTAACTGTGTTCTTCTGATGGGAATAAATCCTGGACCTAGAGATAGGTCTGGCTTCTTGGGTCTGCTGACAACCCCAGCTGCAACCTCAGCAGCCGAGATTCGTACACAGACACACAGTCTTATACAAAACTTAGCACATTTAAAATGGCTTTACAAAGGCACTGACTGTCACCCCAGTCTGGAAAATAAGGAACAGAGGAAAAAACCCCAGGCATAAGAAGGCCACTGTGCCTGGTGCCAGTGGAAAGACAATCTGAGTGCGCTGAACCACAGGGCTGTGGTGGCTCAAGATGTGGGAAGGGGCCTTTTGCACAGAGGAATAACCCAGGGCAGGAGGCATAGAAATATCTCTGTTGCCTTCTAGACCAAGAGCCCTTCTCACGCAGCAGGAAAAATCAGGGGGAGAGGAGAGAAAGACGCCCAGTGGCAAACTGGGACATTTAGAAAGCGTCGCAGTGATGTATCCGCATCCTCCGCTGCCACAAAACCCTCCAGGAACTGAGTCAATCAAAAATAACATTTGGGGCTGATTTTTATCCAGATGAACTCTCTCCAAATATTTTAAGGCAACCAGCAAAACGGCCAGCTTCTGCTTGTTTAACCCTTCTCCTGGAACCGGCACTGATTCTGAAAGAAAGCACCACTGGAGAAAGCATCTTTTCTGTGAGCTTGACCTGCAAAACTGGATGTGGTTCCAGGTCTGTTCATCCCCAGCATCATCCTGGTCACCTCCCTGTGCCCTAACTCTGTCCTGACTCACTCAGTGTTTCTGCAGCTCAGCTTTCTGTGTGGATCTGGACATGAAAGATGAAGAATGCACACAGGTTTCCAGAGGAAGCCTCGCCCCCAGTTTATACCACAACAGTAACTCCTGCTGGGGAAACGTCACAGCAGGTCCCTCTGAGAATCCCATTTACCTTTTTCTGAGCCACGTTAAACAGGGAGCTCACACTGAACCCACATCTTGCTCCTCTCCCATCTTTCCAACTAATGAACTCCCAGCTGATAACAAACGCCGGCTGCTGTCACTGGAGCATCTGCCTCTGCTCCCAAGGGGCAAAGCGCTTTACCAATTATTGTTTTCATAAGTGAGCATCATTTTACTTTTTCATTATCATTTTAAAAGGTTCCCACCTCTTCCACTGCCCTGAGCCACTGCCTCCAACCCCAGCAGACGCCTCCATGCCCTGCAGCAGCAGAGGGAACATATGGTTGGTTTTCCTGGGGGGAAGTGGAGAGGACAGGAACATCTGGCTGCTGCAGTGACCCAGCTGCTGAGGTGAGCAGAGCTTTTCCTGGGGCCTGCAGGTCTGTGTCAGGAGGGTTTCCCATCCCATGCTACCACTGCTAACAGCCCCCTCGACACAAGGCTTCGGTCTCACTTGGGATTTAATTCCTTGTTAATTTTACAGGTTTTGTGCTTGTCCACATCTTCTGCAAACTAAAAATTCCCTGTGACGTGCTGCATCACATGTTTTACTGGACTTCAGCTAGATTCAATGCACCACAGCTCAAAAATCAACTATTACTGCTTTCTTCCCCCCTGCCCTTCTCAGAACCAGGCAGCAGGATTGCAGTGTCTGGTTATAAAACACCACTTTTTTTATTAGCTCTGTCATAAATCCTTACACTTGGATTTGCAATTTCATGTGACAGTTCTTTCCAGACACCGAATGGAGTTTATCTCGTTTCCCTGACTTGAACCTCTCAGGATTTTCCTTTTTGCTTCATCTTGGATCTGTAATTTCCATTTCCAAGCTTAACAACATCCTCATTCTCATTGGAAAGAAGGATGGCATAGCACTCATTTTGAGTTGGGCAGATACCTACTCTTGGTCATCAGCCTCCCACATCAATCCTCCTGCTCTGCTTCCTCTTGAGCTCCATGAAGTTATCCACAAGCCACAGAACCGAGCCAAAACTTTTCTCCCCCCAGTCCAGACTCATGAGGAATTCAGGTTCCAGCTGCCTCCTCCTTGTGCTAATGCCTGTTCTTGTAAAAGGGAATCAATGACTAACAACAAATACATACCCTGAGGCAGGATTTGTCTTCCTGAGGGCTCCTGGCTGTTCCTGTCCAACGTCAAGATGTGCTGGCAGCTTCTTATCTCCGACAAGGGGATCTGCCCGTTGTACCGAGCACATATCCACATCCCTGACCTCAGCACATCGGCTGCCCCGGCCCTGGAGCCTGCCAGCCCCGCACAGGGCAAGTCCTGCTCAGCCCCTTGTTATTTTTGGCCGTGCCTTTGTCTCTGGGATCCTCTAACCTTTAGCAATGAAAACAAAACCACAGAAGGTGCTGCCCTGGCCTTTGGCTCGCTGAGAGCAGTGGGATGGGCAGAGGCTGAGGGCTAAAACCTCAAATTAGCAGCGTGGGACTGGAATGAGCCAGGCAGCTCAGACCTGTCATTTCAAGGGCAGAAACCTGCGGGGAGGGAGGTCATCATCTGGTTTCAGATAAATGCCCACTTTGTGCTAATTAATTAGAAATCCAGCACAGATAACAGGAGAGCTTAGATGACCATTTAGCTGAAGTATTCCTGTAAAGCCACATGTGGCTATGGAGCAGCTGAGAAAGGGAATTCACCTGCTGCTTTCATTAGAGATGCTCATGTCTAAGAGAAAGCAGAGCCTGGGAGTTGGGAAATCAAGAGTTTGCTCATGGCTCAGGCTCCTTGTTCATTAATACCACCTCAGGGCAGAACTGGATCACACAGTAGCACTGACCTGAATCAAGGCAGGCACCAACACAACATTAGCTTCTTTCCAACCAGCCAGACCATACATACAGCTGTGCACATCTGGATCAATGAGAGCAGCACCTGAGTCACCGCCAAGCTGCCTTCACAAACCTACTCCTCCAAACCCTTGAGTTTTCTGTGTTTAGTTTTTTTTCAATCAGATCATCACATTCAGTGCACATCCCTCTGTGAAGATACAAAAGTTGTGCTGAGATAGACATTGCAGGAAGATGGATAAGGTGCTGCCTAAGCCAGGCCTGTTGTAGAGAGAATTGCTGTCAATTTTTGACCTCAAGCTCAGCGTGTGGCTTTAGGGAAATTATTTAAGTTTGCTATCACTTCTCATCTACAGGGAAGGGAAACATTATGTGGCAAAGACCCACTTTCCAGAATCAAAGGCGGTAAAATGGAACAGCAGTTGGAAACTACTTTACCAATCTTGCTGTAAAGAAGGGAGACTGATGTGCAGCTGTCAGACAAAGACAGCACTCAGCCAGCGTGGAGGGTTGATGCACCATGTCTAACACATCCTGAGTGAGATCATCCCTATCCCTAAGGCCACTACAAGGGCAAAACTTCACCCATTAGGCTACTTGATCAATATAATCACAGACAAAGAGCTGAGCAATAAAAATGCAGAGGCCCATTCTGTACGTCTGGAGTCGTGAGTAAGGAGAGCAGTGAGTTCATGGGGAGGATTTGCAACTTGGCTCTTAGTGAAGGCTCCTCTCTCCAGAGTGCAAATCAGAGCAACAGCCAGGTGCTAAATAAATATTTAGCAAATGAGAAAGTCTCCATTTAATGAGAAATTATTTGGTGAAACCAGCTGGGGAAATGGTTTCAGTAGCAGGGTAACAGAAGCCAGCGCTGCTCTCTGCCCCGCGGGATGCTGCGGTTCCGCTCGCGTTGCGTAAGTCAGGATCTCCAGCTGGGACAGGCACAGGAAATAGAACTCATTACTGAAATGCAAGAGCCTTTCAGGGTTAAACCACTGTTAGACCAGCCAGATTCATTCCCTGGTTGCAGAATTTGCCTAGCAGCAGCTTTGGATGATTACTATCTGTCTTCACAAGAGCGACGTTGCAGACAGGATGGTCTAAGCGTAGTGGCGATGCCAAGTTTGTAGGAAGAAGTAATTTTTCTTTCTTTTATGTTCATGGGCTGAGCTCCATTTCCTCACTTTTATCTACATCATTAGGCTGACGAGATGGCAGTTCCCTGCCTAAATGTTAATTACTATATCTCCCTTTTAAGAGGTGTTTTCAAGGGGTTAGTGCCTCAATCTTCCTTGTAATTACATGCAGTGGTTAGTACAACTCATCGGCTACATCCCAAGGTCCCCTGAGAGCTCATCCCTGCTGCAGTTTCCAGTAGATGAACACTCACAGAACCAGTCCTTCAGAGAGCTGCTGTCTTCAAGTGTTCAGCCAGATAATGAGCTGATTACTGTGCCTGCTCCTGCTGCCGACGGCGAGCTCTGTGCGCAGACAGGCTGCGCATCACCAGTTGCTGCAGTTAATATTCCTCCCTTCTCTCTATCCCTTCAACTCGACAAAACTCTGTACAACCAGTCCCTCCCCAGGGCAAGAACTTCCACAGATTATTGACGGAGGAAAAAAAAAGGGAAAAACAAACCTCGTCAAAGCCTGAATATAAAAGCCCAGTAATAAAACAGTGACACAGCCGTGGTGGTGAGGCAAATCTCAGATGCCGAGCATGGCTTTGTCATGTCAGCTGTGACACAGTGTGCATCAGGGACAGAGCTGCTGCGGGGTTTTATGCCTCTACAGCTGAGAAGAAGGAATTACAGCTTCCTCATGTGTGAGGTGTTTCTAAGTGAACAGCAACAGTTGAGATGGCAAATTTAAAATAAAGTTGTGCTTTGGAACAACTGCTACATTAAAATGTCAGATTCTTTCTTTGAAAGCTGTAAGATAGCTCGTTCCTCTCCAGGGAAAGTGAGTAAGAGCTTGTCTATGCAGAGAAAATGTTTGGAAAGCAACTGCCTACCAGTTTCCCATGCAAACACTCATAATCCATACTTCAAGCCTGGATAAAGCTAAATTACCTGAAGGCACTCTCTGCAGAGGACACCATCCTGTTCACAGCACTCCATCACCCACACACAAAACACTGCTTGCTTTGCAGCAGTAACCCCAGACAGATGAGGACTAACTTTCACACAAGATGTGAAGGAAAGGATTTTTAAAGAAAAATATTAACTGAGAAACACCTCTTTTTCACAAGCTGTACATGTTCAAAACTTAGATACAGCAGATACCTGCCATGGAAAAAAACTCACAGGCAAATCACTGACTGAGGCAACTCAGTCTGTCTCTGGTTTCTAAGAGCTGCAACGCCAGGGCAAAATGTGCTCCAGGTTTCTGTCTGCTGCTGGTCCACTAGAGGACAACCTAATAATGATGAACTCCTTTGGGTTACACAAAAATGGCCCATACTGAAAATGCTGCTGCCAAATCTGGCTGCCAGCCCATGCTGGGATTGCTGCTCTGTGTGTGCTGGGCCTCCCTTTTACTGCTACAGACTGATTCCTACAGACTTATGAAGCTCCAAAAAATGCCTCCTACAGCTGATGCCAGCCTTTCTCTCTTACAGAGAGAAAGAGACAGAAGCAAGGGAGATTTCCAGACAGACATATGCAGTTTTTATAAAGCAAATCAAATCCCCTACACTGTGCTCTGCCACAGAGAAAACCTTGCCTGTTGCTGCTGGATTCCTCACAGGCTTCTGACATGCTATGGTGTTTTTTCAGTGCAGGAAGTGCTCTGAGGTACAGAACGATCTGTTTGCCTTGGTAATGTGATTTATCAAATCATAACGGAGGAACCCATCTCATGTATAAACAGTAGCCAGGAGCACAATAAAATCATCAGCTCAAAGCCACAGAAAAGAACAGGCTACTGCTCTGGCAAGGCAAAGAAAAAGAGTAAAACAGCTTCTCAAAACACAAGGGAGTCCTTGCCTAGTATTTTTAAGGCAAATAGAAGACAAATAAAATCTGAGCTAGCAATAGAGCTAATTTCTGGAGCTAGGAAGCAAATGAGCTGTGGCAAGAAGCAGAACAGCAGAAAACAGCAGAGAATTAATTGCAAGTGAAGCGTCTCAGGTTAGAATTGAAGTTAGAGGGGTCAGAGGGTCAAAGCAACAGTTTTCAGTGGGTAATTTTCTTCCTTAACATCCCTCAGCCCCACCAGCGCTGTGCCTATGACTGGGGGATGAAAAGTACATGTGTCTGTAAAGAGAGAGAAACACAAGCTGAAGGCAGATCAGAGCTGCTTAAAAGGCAAAAATCCGATACTCCTGCTGATGCTGGCGAGCGCAGGCTGGCTGTGACCGGGAGGGCGCAGACCCAGCCATCCCCTCGGGCTGCGATGCGAAGGGGCACTGCCCAGCCGCCGCTCCGCACCCGCCTTCCCTCCCACCGGCGGCGGCCAGGGATGCTCGCCCCCGGCGTGTGTGCCCGAGTCAGCTGCTCTTGATGTCAGAACCCGCTCCGGGCTCGGCGGGGCGGCAGCGGAACCGAGCGCAGCCGGGGCTCAGCCGCTGCTCGCCGGCTGTGGGAGGGCTCCTTCCTCCCGCATCCCGCCGGGAAAGCGCGGGGAACCAGCTCATTCCAGCCCAGCCCATCGTGGAGCCGCAGAGGGAACTTGCCCAACTTTCTCCGTCCCTGCTCCCGGCACTCGCTGCCATGGCCCCCGGCAACTCTTCCCGCAACTTCTCGGCGCCGGAGGCTCGGAACGGCTCAGGTGAGCGGGGCTGCGGGGCCGGGGCTCAGCGGGGCTGGGGGCGATGGGGGGGCTGAGAGGGGGACCCCGCACCCCACCCGGGCCCTGCCGCCTTCAGCACCCGCGGCCGGACAGCGCCGGGCGGGACGGGCTGAGCCCCGGGGTGCGGGATGGACCGAGCCCCCCGGGGTGCGGGACCCCCGGGGTGCGGGACGGGCTGAGCCCCGGGGTGCGGGACCCTCCCGGGGTGCGGGACGGGCTGAGCCCC
>VWZT01015189.1:316593-348587 GCA_013397055.1 Pachycephala philippinensis
CGGGACCCTCCCGGGCTGCGGGACGGGCTGAGCCCTTGGGGGTGCGGGATGGGCTGAGTCCCCCGAGGTGCGGGACCCTCCCGGGGTGCGGGACGGGCTGAGCCCCCGGGGTGCGGGATGGACCGAGCCCCCCGGGGTGCGGGACGGGCTGAGCCCCGGGGTGCGGGACCCTCCCGGGGTGCGGGACGGGCTGAGCCCCCGGGGTGCGGGACCCTCCCGGGCACAGCACAGCGCTCAGAGCCCGCTCGGAGCCAGCCGCTACCTGTTGGCCGCCAGGCAGCAGAACTCCAGCAGCCCGCAGGTCCTGGCTGCTGGGAAGGGAGCAACCAGCCCGGCTAGACAGGGAGGGAAGCAAAGAGGAGATGAGATCGCGCTGGAGAGGGATGCAGAGATCCTCGCCAGTCTCCCGTTTTCTCCACACTACATTGTTTTCAAATCAATAGTTTAGGGTCAGGCAGGCCAGTTGTCAATAGTGCAAGTTAGTGAAACTCTTCAGCAGAAGGTGGTTTATAGGTGGTCTTTGACTCTCTCTGCACCAGCACAGTCCTTTAGAAACCAAAAGTGTGCCTTAGGTACTTCTGAAATGCAGTGAAGATGAAGTCTCTTACATATCAGGGTATGGCTTAGAACGACAACCACTTTAGAGAAAAAAAAAAAATTAGCCCAGCCCTCATTCAGTTCACATAGTGCAGCCACTTTTGGACTTTAAGAAAAACTGTCAGGGCAGCCACTGCAAGGACAAATCAATGCCTGAAGTAGCTGCTTCAATACAAAATATATTCACTTGGATATGCACAAAAGCAGCACTGAAAATTCAGATTCAATGATGTCTCAAGATGAAAGAGACTTTAGAAAAAAGAGAACTGTTGAGTATTTGATAAATGTGCTCTTCTGACACCAGCCTATAAAACACACATGAACTACAGCTTCAAATTAGTGCAGCTGATAATTCTTGAAAGCCCTGCTTGTACGGACACCATCAGCAGGACAGGTGCCACAGCACTGCACAGCCCACCTCTCACACAAAGCCTTTGGGTGCGCACACATCCTGCTCTGAGGCCAGCAGAGCTCATTCCAAACGTTATGGAATCACCATGAGCACTGTATCGATTACACAGCAGGAAAAGGACATTTTGTCCCAATTTCCAGCTAACCATGTGGCATTTGTGTTTCACTCAAGCAGGTGAAATTAAGTTTGTGGTTAAAAGAAAGGAGATCAGAACTCATAACAGCTACACGCAGAACAGCAGGAACAGAGTCATCATCTTCCAGTTTCTAGTCCTCCATCTTCCAGCATTAAGGAGGCTTGAGATCTGTTTGGATGCTCAAGGGATGCACAGGTTGGATGCTCAAGAGTGTCAGGTTTCAACAGTGCTGGTGGCTGTAGGTTTTCTACTAAAAATCATAACAGGGGACATTTCCTTGCATTAATGAGTCACCAGGAGGAACAGGAACCACTCAAACCCCCACAAATGGTCTGGACAAGGCTGTCTTATCAGCTTGACTTCCACCTTCAGACCCCTGCCAGTTCTCCTGTTCCTCACTGGCTGCTTTCTGACACCTGCAGAGAGGCTTCCCAATAAAATGGTGCAGCAACTGCCTTTCTGTGTTCTGGCACTGGCCTTGGACTTGTTCGTGCCTAAGCTGGCTGCTTGCTAATGCCAGAAGGACTGAGCCAGTGGCAGCTCATCGGGGCCCACTTGTAAGAGCACTGAAATATGGCACACACATTTCCAGCCACAGGCCAGCAGTGTAGCCCCAGTTGTCTTGCCAATTCCGTCAAACTTCTCTGTCACACCAAGGTAAATGTGGAGAAGTTTGTACTCAAGAATTCGAGAGGTCAAAGTCAGCAAATACCACTTCAGCAAACAGACACTGCTTTGGCAAAGACTACACCTGTAAGTATCTGTTATTTCACTTAATCTCATTTTCAAGATTTCCCTAGGTTCTGTTGGAGGAGGCTTCCCCACTTGTGCTGCTAAGGAGATGGAATTGCTCAGTGACTGAAAGCATTTCCAATTAACAGCACTTTGAATCATCTGCAATTCAATGAAAGGCAGCTGAGGCTGAGGGGCTGTCACGCACAGTCCTTGTAACAGCCACATAAATAACTCACACAAAACCTTTTCCTAGAAAAAAATCCCGCCAGGTCCCATAGGAGAGGAGTAATGAGACGAAATGAAATTTGCCTCAGCTAGGAAGGGATATTTTAGACTCCAGCACACGGGAACCCTGCAGAACAGAGAGAACCACCATCACTTCAACACCACCTCCCGTGCCCAAGAGCCTGTGGCTTCAAAATGTGATTTTACACCACCCAGGTGAGGGACAAGGCCAATGTGATTTTGGTTATGTTTGGGCCTCCCACCCCAAAGAGCAACAATCAAGCATTGGCATGGATAAGCTAAGTGTTATCAGGCAAGAATTTTGCCTTGGAAATCCACCCACATCTAGAACTCAAAGCTTTAAGCTGTTTTTCTCCTGGGACAATCCCTGTTGAAGGGCTCCTCTGAAACACACTCACAATCCCTGTCTGGCCACACACTTGGATTTCTTTGTAGGAAAGAAACTAGAGAAAGGGAGAGAAGCAGGGAAGGAAGACAGAAAGGAGAACGTTCTCTGGCCTAACCTTGACAAGAGACCAGGGGGACAGCCAGGGTAGTCCCAGATCTCACAATACAGATAAGCATGAGCTGTCTGCCTGCTTGGTCAATGAACTCTGTCTTATACCATACAATAAACTACCCAACAGAGGAACTGAAGCTTTCTAACAGCAGCTTGAGCATTGACTTTATCCAGATTTTGGCACCCACAGAAAGGCCTTACTTCTCCAGTGTGTGAAGCACCAGCTGCCTCACCCACTCCCCTCAAAAACAGCTAAAAACGCTTCACTCCATGGAATAAAAGTTACTCTCAACGCTGTCATGTGCTGGTGAATGCAGAGACATGCCAGCCAGAGGTTAGCCCTTCAAAAAGGGGCTGGGGAGTTGCAGAGCAGGACAGGAGCACATCAGGAGAGATGAGGAAAGATGCCTACACATAGCCAGGTTTGGGTGGCATACTGCATGTACTGAGGCAGAGAAGGAAGTGCCAAACCCCCAGCTAAGCCTCTCCAGGTGCTGCAAAGGGTATCAAAAATCATTCCAAGCTATGTCTTTGATGGGGCTGGGTCCATCTGCAGGACAGGAGAAGCACACAGAGTTGTAAAGAGGTTATCTCTGGGTCGCACTCACTGCTTTGGTTTGGTTTGGCAGTAGCAGAGAAGCCAGCACCACACACCAACGTGATCATGCCCAGTCTCTTCAGCATCATCTGCTTCCTGGGCATCGTGGGCAACCTCATCGTGATCTACACAATCGTCAAGAAGAAGAAGCTGAGATGCAAACAGACCGTGCCTGATATTTTCATCTTCAACCTCTCCATCGTGGACCTCCTCTTCCTCTTGGGCATGCCCTTCCTCATCCACCAGCTCTTAGGCAACGGCTCGTGGTACTTCGGAGCTCCCCTGTGCACCATCATCACCGCCCTGGACACAAACAGCCAGATCACCAGCACCAACATCCTCACAGTGATGACACTGGACCGCTACCTGGCCACCGTCTACCCCCTCAAATCCACCTACGTCCGCACGCCGTGTGTTGCAGCTCTGGTCATCTGCCTGGTGTGGCTCCTGTCCTTCCTGACCATCATTCCCGTGTGGATGTACGCAGGCCTCATGCCCCTGGAGGACGGGACTGTGCGCTGTGCCCTCCTGCTCCCCAACCCAGAGACCGACATCTACTGGTTCACCCTCTACCAGTTCATGCTGGCCTTTGCTGTGCCCTTGGTCATCATCTGCGTGGTTTATTTCAAGATCCTCCAGCACATGGCCACCACCGTGGTGCCGCTGCCCCAGAGGAGCCTCCGGGTGCGGACGAAGAAGGTCACCCGCATGGCAGTCGCCATCTGTTCCGCCTTCTTTATTTGCTGGGCTCCCTTCTACATCCTCCAGCTGGTTCACCTGGGCATCGACACCCCGTCCATGGCCTTTTTTTATGCCTACAACTTTGCCATTAGCTTGGGCTATGCCAACAGCTGCCTCAACCCCTTCCTCTACATCGCCCTCAGCGAGACCTTCAAGCGCCAGTTCTTGGTGGCCATTCGCCCCACCAAGGAGCCCTGTCGCAACAGCAGCTCTGCCAACAACAACAGCATGACAGAGGCCAGCGTGTGCCTGAAGCTGGCGCCAGAATCCACCCAGCAGACTCGGTTTCTGGAGGACTTTTCCCCACGCTCGCTGCCGGTGACTGTGGCTGTTCATTAGGGTGCTCTGAAGGGAGGGCAGCAGAAAGCCTTTGGGTCTGTGAGTTGATGGAGGAGCAGCAGCTGCAGGCAGGTCTTGGAGAAGCCTATGGACTACAAACTTCCAGCTCCAAAAGTCCAGGTGCGCCTCTTTTCCATTGCTCTGCTCCTGCACTGCTCCCAGCCTATGAGATGCTGTGTGCTGCTGCTTTTCATCCTGCACCCGAGGACTCTGCCACCACTGGGCCCCCAAAGAGGATGAATGGAAAAGAGAGGAAGCACAAAAAGAGGATTTCCAGGGGGAATATTCACCCTAGAAGAGTAAAACCTCTATCAACACTGCCCAACGATTCCTCACCTCTTGGCCTGACCAGTTCCTACTGAGTTTGTCAACATAGAGCTTCTTCATTTAAACTTGAACCTTTGAACAACAATGTCATATATTTATTTTTTAAAATAAGTAATCTGCAGACTTTGCTAGCTGTGCTGATGTCCTGGAAGCACACAGAAGAGAGATCCTGGGGACAGAAATCTCACGCAGCCCTGTTGCTTAACCTTTCAGTCTAGCCCTGTCTGCCTCCAGTGGGCTGTGTTGTTTGGCAACCAAAACATTTCAAGAACTGGCTCATTTTGATGCTAATCCTAAATATTTCAAGCAAAGTCAGATACATAATAATCACACTGCTTCAAGGGACTGCAAAGAATTCTCAAAACTATTGCTGCTAACACCAGCTTTGTGGCTTTTCATGCCAATGAGCAGATTTTCACAGTGCTAGTTCTTCACGCTGTTCTTGTGCCTCACAGTCTGCATGGCCATTGGGGAACCCCTGGCAGAGGGTTTTAAACAGGACTAAAAATCACAATGTGCAGAGATCTCTGGAGCGAGAAGCTGTGAAAAAGCAGCTCACGGGAAGCAGAGTTGCTTATGCAGCTTCCTCAAAAATAACAAACGCTTTACACAGAGTTAAAAGAGAGAAAATTAAATGTCTGTGTGTTGTATATGCGGCTTTAACAGTCGGAGGTTAGGAAATAACTCTGCTCATTATAAAGCAGAGAAAAGACAGCAGAGATCAGCTCAAAGCAGGGATTACACCGACAGCCTGTGCCGGGCTCCGCGGGGACCACGCAGGCATTGTTCAACACTTTGTCAGACACGGAGGGACTGGTTACTGTAGATGGATTTAATTTAAAGAATTAAAACCATCAAACAAGTCCAAAGGAATTTGTTATACCACGCTTACGGTTTCACGCCACCAGCCACCCACGATATGCCCAGAACAGAATTTCACCCTTACTCAGCTCCAAAGCAAAACTGTGTCAGCTGCACAGGATGTCCTAAGCCACACACACACACTTACAGGTGCATCTAATACACCCACATCACACTTGTAAGAGTATTTAAGCACAGCCAACACTCCAACCTACACCCTGTAGAGAGCACACAGCCCTTTGCTCACCTCTGGATCAAAGCAGTCGGGTGTGCAACACCAGCACCTTTGACACCATCAGATGCAGCACGCTGCTTTCTGAGTCACTGAACAAACCTCAGGACAGGGTCTCTGTATTTTCTTCCAGGCTCTGTCAAAACCAGCACATCCACACCAGGACTGAGGGTATCTCGTGGATTTTCCACCTGCGTTTCCCTGGCCAACAAAGCCAGACACCTGCGGAACTTTCCAGCTTTATGGCTCAAAAATCTTTGCCCCGTTTTAACTGCCAGGAATTTTCACCTGCTGTTTTTCACGGAGCTGCTTTGCTCTTTGGTCAGTACTCTCCCTGAAGGGCTCAGATGGAGCGAAGGTCGAGGAGGATGTGAGCTGTGCCAGCCAGACTTGCCCTTGGGACAAGAGAAGCTATTGTGTTACCTTTCTCCCATGAGGCAGGGAAGGCAAGAACTGGCACACTTTTCTGGGAAAGGAGGTGGTAATGACTGGGTGGGTGTTTCTTCCTCTAGTGCCAGCCATAAGGAAAGTATGAGAAGTGAAAACAGAGTTGTTTCTGAGTTATCAGGGCTCTCTCGGAGAGCAGTACATTGAAGATATGATCTTGCTTACACAGTAAAGGTGTTTATGGTTGAATGAGTCTGTTCCCATCTGAAGTGAGTCGATCTGGCCCCGTGTGGCCAAGCCATGTGCTAAAAACCACAGGGGCAAGTGGGCTAACCAGGAAGGGAGGCCACCCCAGCAGCAGCTGGTGCAGCACTCCAGAGGGGTTTTGTGGGGCAGACCTTTCCCAGATCTCATCACACTGAAGTCAACACACCAATCCAACACCGACCACAACATGGGCACCTTCCCAGCTTGAAGTCCTGTAGATCTCATCTGTGTGAGGTGGAAAGCCTGGAGAGACTGGTCCCAACACCAGGGACAAGGCTTCCCATTTAGCCAGTGTCCCAGCAGAGGCATGTGCCCCTTCCCACCACCCTGCAAAGGCTCATGGTTTCCATTCCCTCATGTTCCTCCTGCCTGTCCTGAAGGGGCTTCCTCGCCCAAATGTTTAAATACTGACTGGTTCTTCCCTTTCCATGTACATCCATAAAAGTGTGACAAATACTCCTTGGGAAGACGAGGATGTGGACACCTGTGTGTGTATGGAGAGGCTGGGAAGAGAGGCACAGACAAGAAGCAAACTAGCAAAGAACACAGCCAGCACATAACTTCTGTCAGCTTCCCAAAATCACCCCAAAGTACAGCAAGATGAACAAAAGCCTCTCCTTAGGAGCAAACCTATTGATCAAATGCCTTCAGAGGTGTCACCCTACCTAGAGGATAAGGCAAGGCCTTCCAGGAGCTAAACAGTCTCTGTGCCCCTCGGTGTGACCTACTCCAAACATCCTATCTGGTTTCCAAGTTTTCAGAGCTGCCTTTGTTCAGTCAGTGAGTCCATCGACATTCTGGTTTGCGTTCAGCTTTACCTCTTTGTCTCTCTGCTCTTTGTGTTTATTATGTGATCTCCTGTCCCAGTGCCGTGGTTACCAACGGCAGAGCCTGAATAAAGGGAATTGCAAAGTAGGGAAGGGCACAGCTACTCGTGGTGCAGGGATGGGGAGCCTGGAGAGCTGCGAGGGCTGCCCGAGAGGTGCCGTGAGAAGGGCACAGAGATAAGGCAGCTCATTTCCTGGCAGTCCTGCTTCCCATACACAGCCCGTTTTCTATCTTGTTTGAGAGAAATCAATGGGAAATCCAGCTGAAAAACCAGGGGAAAAACACCCCCAAAACCAAAGAGTGATGGAAAAACGATTCAATCTGTTTTTTCAGATCAACAGCCTACTACGCTTAAGGAGACAAATTTCCTCTGCTCATTTTGCCAGCACTTATCCCATGTGTTTGTGAGCTGCCTTGTCAGACAGCAGGGTGACAGATGGGTTCAGTCTCCAGCCCCTCCTCTTCCCCTCATTGTCCTCAGAGGTGCGAGTGAAGCCACATGTCACAGCTCTGCTCTCGATAAACTCCCACAAAAGGGCAGATGGTCCAGTTACTTTTACTCCCACTTTCCCTGCTAGTGACAAAGCCATCCTTAGCTGGTCATGGCAGGATTCAGTCCCCAGCTCACCTCTCTCCGTTACCTCTATTCCACTCTCCACCTCCCCGTGTCCCCACAGGCAGCAAAATAAACTCCTGCCGTCCCCTAGTCACAGCTCTGCCAAGCCCCCCCTGGAGCTGAGGTCCCTGGAGCCCAGCTGGTGACATCCTCCCCTGGATACCCCTCTCCACCTGAAGTCTCTGCACAGCCAAACCTGCCCAGGAGAAAACCTGAGCCGTGATGGAGCACACGGATGGAGGGTGGGGAGGAGGGAAAGGTGGGGTGACTCACTGGCCCCTGGGACACAGCCAGAACCTGACTAATCCTGTTTCCTCAATCCTCCTGGGCTGCTAATTGAAGACATTTCATTCAGCAGACTCACCGGTGGGAGAGGAGCCGCGTGGCAGGTACGGATACGTTCCCAGCCCACTCTCTTCTCCTAAATCCTCCTGCCAGATGCAGGGACCACACAGCAAAGCCCTTCCCTGCTCCTGTCAGCAAAGCAGCACAGCCAAACCCCCACCGCAGCCTTTCCACCGGCCCCATCCCTGCTGGGGGGCTGGGGAGGGGCAGCAAAAAGGAAACACACCCACAGGAGAGGAGTAAAGGGGGAAGGATGTCTCATTTACAGCCCCCATCTCCCAGGGAAGGGCTCCTCCTGCACTCAAGAGCCCTCCAGTCTCCAATTCTTTACAGGGCAGCATTTGAACAGGGAACTTGCTGCACCACTGAGGGGAAGAACTTTGCTAAGAGATGTAGACCACAGTTGCAGGAGGACATGGGAGAGGATACCAGCTCTGGGAGCCTTTGTCCCTATCCATATCCCCTTTGGGAAACAGCTCCTATGATCATATAGGACACAATAATTGTTCCTCTCACATCCTTCTGCCAGTGGGGCTGCCTTGGTTATGGAAAGCACCACTCCTGATGTCCCAGTCTGGCTCAGGGAGAGCAGCAGCACTGGTTCCTCCCAAAGGGCAGAGCTGAGCTTCAACCACTGCAAAGTTACCCTTGAGAATCAGCGGCTTCAGCGTGAGACGTGGCCGTGCACAGAGTGGTACTGCCAGAGGCACTTCTGGACGTGCTGAGGACATCAGAAAAGCCATCAGGGTGTCACCTCAGTACCTTTCACCACCTCTAAACACTGCTGGAGTCAGGTCCACACTCCCTGGGGTCCAGCCTTTGCAGGAAGCCCTCCCTCCTCTGCTCCTCCAAAGCCAAGTCACTGCATCAGCCTCGCCCTCCCCACACACAGCAGCTGAACAGCACAGGCACCACCGAAGGCTGAGGGCCTCGTCCTGCAGGTCCACACAGGGTCAGTCCTTTGGAAATGAGAGCCAGATTCTGCCCATCACCCCAGGGTGAGTTGGCACCACAGCAGTGAGGGGGGTTTTAGCACACCAGGGAGCAGACCCCACCCCAGGTAGCAACTGCATCAGCATCCAGCACTGCGTGGCAATAGGATCTGCAGGGTCTGGATCCACAGAAATGCATTTGGGGCAATGATTTTTCTGAGCTTCAGTTAAATCAAAACCTGAGTGTGTCACTGTTTAAGCTTTAAACCTTATTTCTTCCACTTAAAACTAGGTAACAGATGAGTCAGCCCTTCCCTCCAACCTGAGCTCCTGTGTCCCCTGCAGGTTTCCACTCGCAGAATAGGCAGCCTGAGAGTCAGTGACATCACTTTAATTATTCTGGTGTTTAGTTACTATTCAGTTACCTTTGTTAAGTCTGGAGGAGCTCTTAAAATTACCTTCCTACACATGCTGCTGTGAAAAAGCAGCTTGGAAACACCAGGCTGCCATTCCCTGCTCCTCCTGACGCTTCAGGGGAGAGAGCAGAGCTCTCCTCAGGCAGCCACGGCAAGGAAGACTCCTGCCTCATCCAGGAGCAGGGCTTCTCACACCCACATCCTGCTCCAGGCTCCAGTCCTCTGCCCCTTCTCCCATGGGGCTTCAACACAGAAAGCCAAATTCTAACATTTTCACACACATTTTGGCACAGAGGACTCAACAGGGATAAGCAGAGGGATGGAAACAGTGGGTGAAGTTATCACTGATGAAAGTTTCTAGAAGTTCTTACTGACATTCTCCCTTAGGAACTTTGCTCCTGGAGGTGCACTTTCTCCAGCAGCCAGGTCCCTCCCACCATGGAATCAAAACAGACTGTGAAAGGAGGAGATTGTTCACATCAGGGCTCCCTGTCCTCCCTCCTGTCTGCTCATGAATTAAGACTTCAGATTTCAACTTGCACAAAACATTTTGGGGACTTAACTCCCTCCCCCTTTCTTTTCTTAAAGGTCAACTCATTACAACCACCTAGATTCCAACTAGGATTTCAGCTTAGACCTTCAAGTGCTCTGGACTTGCACATTTGTCACGTTATCAACACAGAAACTATTTGAGAAGAAAAAGAAAAGAGTAAAACGTCACCTCTCAGAGTGAGAACAAGTCCTTTGCTTTCATTCAGATCCAGATATTTTTCCTCAGCCAACTGCTGCCACTGAAGAAAGCACATGAACATTTGCTCCCAGGCTGTGCCAGCCACAGCCCCCAGTCCGAACTGGGGGGCTCAGGTCTGAGAACAAACACTGGCAGCTCAATGAGAAGGGGCTCATTTGCTGTAATTAATATTCAGCCTTTCTGCAGCATGGGAAACATCGATTGTTCCGTGAGAAATAAATCATGTGTCTTTCTTGGGAGGATTTTAATGAAACCTCCCCCCTCTTTTCCTGACACTCTCAGGCTCAGGGTAAAAGGAAAAAAGGGAAAAACAACATTCCAGCATCTCCCCATCAACCCTGAATCGTGCAGTGGCCCAATCAGGCTAATTAAGATGTCTCCTGTGTGCTGAGGGAGGCTTTACCCAGCAAATCCAGCCCCACTGTTCATTATATTGCCACAGCACAGCTAATTACTCCTGGCTTTAGTGGGAAGAGGAGCAGACCAGCTTTGTGTGCAGTTGGGAAAAGGGCTGAGCACAGCCAGGTTCTGCCTTTCCCTTTGGTCCTACCACACCTCCTGGTGCTCTGAAGGGTACAGGATGGAAGAAGAGGCTGAGCTGGGCAGTATTTCTCAGAAAAAGAACATCATAAAGACCTAAACATGCTGGGAACCCCTTTATTTTATCTTCAAACTCACCCTCACAGCAACAGTTAACCGGGGAACCTGCCCTGAACGTGCTCTGGGACAAAACCACCCCTCCCAAGGGGTGTGGGTACCTGTTCCAAAATGGGATGGCACCCACAGGTGCATCCAGGAGGCAATGGCAGCACTGCCCAGCCCACGATGGCACGAGGAAAGGGGCACGGGCAGCCTCAGACCCCTTTGACCCCTCGGCCACAGCAGGAAATCCAGAGCCTCCTCTCACTCACCACTGCTTCCTCTCATACTAATGACATGGGATTAGAGAAAAGCCAAGCAAAACAAGGTCTGAGTCATGCCAAAAGCTTCTTCTGGCTGCCTAAGAGTGGAGTTGGACATCTCAGGGCTCTGATTTCACCACCAAAATGAGCTGCTAAGAAGGAAAGCTGACATGTTGCTGTCCTCTAGCTCCCGAGTCTAAAAATTTCAGATGTTTTACAAGTATTTATGACCCAAACCTCAGATGAAGGCTGGAGACAGGAGAAAAATGAGGATCATTTTATCCTTGGGAAGTGTAGGCTGTTGTCTCAGATAAAATCTGCAGCACTGCTGAGAAAAGCAACTGCTTATCTTGACTGTCCTTTAGCAGAGGGAAGGAAGCCAGGAGAGAGCAGTGGGTGGCTCAAGAGAAGACAAAGCCACCAGTGACAGACCAGAGCTGCTGAGGAGCTGCAGCACCAGGGACCAGACAGAGCAGCTGAGCCTTGGTGTGTTACAGACAGCACATAACCTCCATTCCTCTAATCTCCCCAAATCACCTCATGGTCCTAATTCTTTAAAATATGCTTATTTCAAAAGCTGCAGAGATCTCAGATCCATCCCGTGGGCTGGGGGAGATGGCCCAGCAGTGAGTGTTGCTTCAGGCAAGTACAGGACAGGGTGACACGGAGCTGAGGTACAGAACTGCTCACAGAAAACTGATTCCAGCAGCCAGGGAGGAGCTGGGATACCCAGATCTGCCAGCTGTATTTTCCAGGAGTGTGTAATCCCTTCTCTAAACAGGAATGGGATAGCTTCTGAGGATATCAAGTTTTAAGCAAATTGCACAGTTCCTCTAATCTGTTCCTTCCTCACCTTGATGATGAGCTGGAAAAGGGCAGCCTTACCCAAACTGGGTTTGGCTTGTAAACCCTGCAAATCTTCAAAAATTCCCAGGAGGAATCTGGGATAGCACTGACAGTGGTGAGGGCAAGAGCTGAGACCTGGCTGTGTCAGCTGGAAAAGGTTAGACAGTTTTCATCAAATAACTGGGAGTGAGACATCTTTAAACAAGATCCATGACCAAGGGTGATGATGATACAGGCAGTGGGAAGGAAAACAGATGCAGGGAAGATCTAAGGACTTGGCAAAGAGAGCAGTCAGCACTATTTGTGCCACTTGGGGAGTGGAAATAGTCAAGAGAAGTGAGCAGCACCCCTGGGAGGATTGTTCTAAGGTCCAGAAGGAGCAGTGGGCACTGGATGCTCACAGAGCAAGACAGTTTCAGCACTGAGGGAAGAGTAGCCAAAGGGAAACAATCTTCTTGTTCTTTATCAAAGAAAGAATTTGTTGGGTTTCTTCTTTTTAAATATATCACCTCCAGAAGTTAGCTCCTGCAACTTTCTCTTAGGGAAGAAAATAAAAAAACCCTCAAAGTCAATTCCAAGTCTTTCAAGCACACTCTGAGAATAGAATTATTGAGCTGTTTAAAACCAGAGGCAAGTCTTACCAAAATCTATTGCACTCTTATTTGCCTTGTTAGTGGCTCTGTCAGGACAGATGATTTTGGCTGTTTATAATTCTTCAATTCAACTGCTACAGGGCTTTCAGCACCAGGCTCCTCTCCCTGGGCATTTCCTGGCCCTGCTGCTGCCCAAACACCCCAAACAGCAAATTAAACCCAACAAAGCACAAAGTGTCAGCAAGGGGATGCTGGCAGCAACCATCTAGCATAGGAATGGAACATCCTTCCTGAGCCTGCGAGAGTTTCTGCTCTGCACATTTGCATTTCCTCCCTGACAGACAAAAATACTTTAACTGGTCAGAGTGAAGCTGGTGCTTAGAGCATCTCTGCTGAGATGCTGCAGAAGCTGGGTGCTTCTGAATGAAAACCTGGGAATGAAAAATGGGAACTGAATGAAAACTTCATTCTCTGCCCAGGACTAAGGAAAGGTCCCTGCCCTCATGCACATCTACCTAAAGGAGTGGCCAGGCTTTTTTGGGCTGAACCTGAGGAAGGGACAGCTGCATCCCCTGAGCATCCACCGAGGGCTGGCACACACCTGGCAGTGCCTCCAGCTTCCCACGGGTTTATTTCCCTGACCATCTTCCAGGGTCAGGCAGGGACATTATTTCAGCAAAGCTTCCCTTTCTTCTGCGGATTTATTATTGATGTTTCTATGGTTCCCATCTTCATCTCAGGCCTCAAAAGAAAGCAGCACTGCAGTGTGCAAATTGAGGGAATTTTCCAATCGCAAAGCCACAGCACAAAGGGACTCTGGCTCTCTATATAAAAACATACCTTGTTTTTATTTATTACATTTGTAGGGAGGGACGAGTTCTCATTGTGCTACACAGTCCTCAAATCATCAGCACTTAAAACACACCAGTCAATAAACCTTTTTTAATTTAAAAGCTGAATGAATTTCCACTGAGCAAATGACTTCTACAGCTTTTTGCCCCTATTGCAACATCAGTTTTAAAAAAATCAACTCCCACATTTGATTTTCTGTGAAGTCAGAAACAGATTTCGGCCGATTCTGGTGTACAGTAACAGATCCAGAATGGAGCAAATCGATACCTTTTGAATGGATTTGCCTGCAGCTGTGCTCACACCTTTATTTACTTCCTCCAAAATTCTGGGTTTATTTACTTTGCTCGGATAAGCTGAAGCCTGGGCTTATTCTTCTGGGTGTGTACGTAAGAACTGTCCCTCTATTCACACACGGTTGGGTCAATATAAGAGAAGGATTAAACATTATGTTTTATTACGAGCACAACTGTGCACACACAGGCCCATCACACGCTGGCACGGAGTATTTAACAAACCTGAAATGCATGTGAAACTGCTCTAAATGCAGTGATTATTCAGATAGTCACAGAGAAGGCGTCCACACAGGGGAGGCAGATCTGAATAGCTACAGCACAATTATAACCCTACCATTACTCCCGATAATTTCCTAGCAGACATGCCAGACTCCCCCAGCACACAACACAGCCTTAGAGCCAGAGATCCATAAGCTAATTTACATGGAAAATTAGGAGGTGTCAGAAGAGGCAGAACTAGACAGGTCTCAAGGATATTAATTCCTGCTGCCTTAGCCTTGAGCTTTCAACATATCATTAATTTGAGATCGTTGATGTTACGCTGTCGTCGACGCTGTGAAAAGAGGGAACACTTCACTCACGCTGTGCCTGTGCTGGGTGAAGATAACCCAGCTCCAGAAGCAGCCTCAAAGTGCAGCTCCAAGCCCTTCCAGCCCCAGCACAGCGAGACCCTTGCTCCCACAGGGAACAGGGATCACTCCCAGATTCACCCTGACCCACGGCACCTCAGCACCACAGACCCCAGTGCAGCAGAAAGAGATGACAAACAACACTAAGATACTTCCACAAAGAGCTGTTCACTCCAAAGCTCAGCCAGCACCATCCTCTTCCTATTTTTCCTTCCTCTCAGGCTCCCTGAGCAAGGCTGTAGGCACCCAGGGCTGGGATAAGTCTGCTCTGGAGCACAGCTCCCTCCCTCCCTTCCAGCACTGTCAATCAGCTTGATGCAGAGTGGTGTAGAGCACACCCAGCACCACCCCAGTCTAGTTCACTGTCTTCGAATTTATGCTACATCTGCAAGCAATTTGCTCTGGGACAATGAAGTCCCAATTAGTTTGCAGCTGGGTGCAGTTACATCAATAACAACGTGGGTAAGGGATGCAAACTAGTAGTGCCTGCACAGAGCATATTAACCATCCTTTCAGGCAGAGCAGCACGCAGCAACGAGCCCATGGATGCTCCAGTGAGTCATTACAGGAGAGAATAGAGCCCCCTTTGGATGCTCTTACCCATTTTTAGCTCTTCCCAGAAGCTGGGACTTCACACAAAGCCAGGGCAGCACAGGGCCATTTCTGTTGGATTTAACAAACACAGCTGTGAGGTGCTGGGGGTCGGTCACTGCTTCCCACACACCTCCAGCCCACAGCTGAAGTGCTCCCCAGCCTGGCTCTGGATGCCCTGCCGGTGACATCCTCTGTGCAACCACACAGCGTTTATAATTCTTCAATTCAACTGGTATAGGGCTCTCCTTCCCTGCCTGGGAGGCAGCTCAGCTCCTCAAGAAGGGCTGTGCAAGCTCACCTCAGTGCCAAGTGCCCCCACCCTGCCCAAGACAGCAGCCTCTGCACATTTGTTGGTTTTAATACAGACACCTGGGTGGTTTTTTTTCCCTCCTCTCCTTTCTCTAAGCAGCACAGGCTGGGAGCCCAGAGGATCACTGTGTCTTATTGGTGTGTCAGACACAGTAATTCCCATCCTGGACCCCCCGTTCTGGCCTTTTGGGCATGATTGCAGTATCAATCCATGACTTGTTCCAGTGAATGCCTGCAGTGCTGCAGACCCCAAGGATTCAGGAACATCAGCCTCGACACCAGCTATAACCCAATAACACAGGCAGCATCCTTCCTCCTCCACAGCTCTCCCCCACAGTGCAGGAAATCAGCCTTTCAGGTCCACAAGGACAAATGTCAGCAGGCTCCCAGCTCTCCAAATCCATGGAGGATGCCTGTGGGATCCGTCCCACCCACTCACCACCAGTCATTTTGGGCTCTTTTCCTCGACTCTTGGTGCTTGGTGTGATGGGATTTTAACCCTCTGGCAATTTGACTCTGCCACAGCAGGTTCAGCATCGGTGGGCTATGTGCTGGGCATGACAAGTCTCTCCCCAGGATCTCATATCATTTCCTCCACCTCGAGAGGGAAGCTGCCTCTGAAGAACGAGGCAGCAGCAGCTAAAAATCAAAGCAGACAGCTAGACCAGGACTAGGACCACATGGGCAGGCACGCTGCTGCTGGAGGCAGTGCTGCTCCAGTGCCTTCACACTGAATTCACACCCACCTTGTTAATAAGACCTTTTGAGACAGGCCATGAAATTGCATTAAATTAAATACCAAGGCAGACAACCACAGCAGAGGCTCTTCCTCCCAGGAGCCTGAATGCATTTTAACTCAAAATTAAGAGGACAGGTGAGGGGAAATGTTGTATTTTCCCATTAGCATTCCTCCACATCTCAGAAGAAACAGCAAGCAGCAGCTAGAGAAATTAATTTCTCTTGTGAGTTAGAGTGGGGGAGGAGAATCAGCCTGGCAGTGTTCTGCAGACCAGTGGAGGAGGGAGATGGCCTCAGCAGCTATTTCAGCCTTCCAGCTGAAATAAAGACCCTGCCCAGCTGTAGCTCCTCATCCAATTTTAACCTTGCAAGAAGGCGACAAGCTCTGATCTCCCTGTAGACACCCCAAGCCCCAGCCTGCCAAACCAGCTGTCCCTGCAGCGAGGCACTTCATCCTCCCAAATCTCTACTTCAACCTGCAGCTTTTTCAAGAGACTTAAATTCACTTAAAGGTGCAATTAAAGCTCCACCTTTCCTGTTCTTTATCCTTAAAGAGCTGCAAAACTGGAAAGTCCTTCACAGCTGAGCAGGATCGGGTCATCCTGCATTAAAGATTGGGCAACAGAGCTGCATTTGTGGAGTGGTTAAAGCTAAACACTAATTAGCACATGCTGAACCCAACCCAGGCCAGTCCCTGGTTTGCTGAGCAGCCACACAAGAAGGATGCTGGGCATCTTTCAGCAGCACCTGCTGAGACCTCTGCGGAAGGACACCCAAATGATTTAAAATTTGAGGTTCAATTCAGTCCTCTCCCCATGCTCCCAATGGGGGGAAACACCTCCCTGCAGCAGAAGCCTCATGACTCAGGTGTGAGTCAGCAGCCATCCAAGCCCTGCACATGAACCATTATTGATGAGTGGCCATTCCTGCTGGGCCCCTCACAGCTCCTCCGTGCAGGGACAGAGGTATTTTTAGTGCAGCCAGTGTTTTCTAAACAAGAAATGGCACTTTCCCCCTGATTTCCTGGCCGTGCCTTGAGCAGAGGTGAGGAGCAGGAGCAAGACGCAGAGGCCCAAGGGATGAATCAGGCAGAGCAGCGAGGCTTGGAGGAGCTTTAGCCTCCAGTTGGCAGAGCAATGCACAACTTCAGGGCTGCCTTTTGCTGCTGAGGTCAGCCCTCCAGAAGGAACCCTGCTCTGGGTGCTCACAGCAGCTCACTTTACCCCTTCAGATCAAGCTGGAGATTCTCACTTCTGCCTACAGAGAACTCAAGTGGCAAAAAGCAAACCCAAGAAGTTTTGGATAAGGAAAAAGCCAGCAGTGTTCTTCCTGTGCAGGCAGGTGGTGGCTCATGATCCCTTTGGGGATCACAGTGGCTCTGTCACCTCGGAGTGGTGACACTCCAGCACGTCACTGACAGCGATGTGGGACAGGGTTCTGGAGGCCTTCCCTCCCTGGCACTGTGGCAGACAGACTGCTCCCAGACTGGCAGGCAAAATTATCCAGTTTTCCAAACATGCTGGAGGATGAGGGCAGCCAGAGAGGCAGTGAAGGACTGCCAGCACTGGGTAACAGGATCCCTCATCCTATTAGGCAAGCTGCATCCTAGGGAAGTAACAGCACTATTTCACTTGGACAGGATGAGGGTAAAAGGGGCTCATCCAAAGCAAAGACTCCTGAGCTCACTTTGCAAGATTTAATTCACTATATTGCCCTCCAGAAACTGATACTAACTAAACCCTGTCAGTCACACAGTAAACAATTCCAGCTTTGTCGGTCGATCAAGAGCAGTTTTGTGAGCAGTTGACATGTGAGATGGAGTGTGTTTTAGTTCTTTTCGCTAAGTGCAAGATATCATTTGGCTTCCAGGCCAAAAGCATTTTTATTTCAAAAGGCAGATAAGCAGTTTCCAGAGTTCATTACTCTCACAAGCTTTTCTTACAGGAAACGTAGCCAGTGACTATTCAAGATGGAAAAGAAATTCCTTGTACGAGATGGGGAGAAGCCATTCAAGGATCTGCTCACCTTTAAACTGAGGCACTTCAGAAAGCAGCAACCACTTCCAGAGCACCTCAACATCTCTGTGAATTGGGAAACTTACGTTTTAAGGATCACTTAATGCTCTGCAGGAGCTAAACAGCTTGTTCACATCCAACCTGGGAGGACTTACTCCATTCCACTTCTGCGACAGAATCATTCCACTTTCTGTGAGGAAAAAAGATCAGCCTCCACTCACACGCAGGCAACAAAGCAAGTTCCCCAAACCTTGTCCCACCACCAGGAGCCTAACTCAGAGTCCCTTGCCCCCAGGGAGCCATGTCCCCACCCCAGAGCAGGAGCTTTGGGCTCACAGTCGCCCTTGCAGGGGTCACAGCAGCTCACCGGGCTCAGGGAAATCCTGTTTAGCCATGGGACCCAGCCCAGCTGTGGTGGGAAGCTGGGCAGGCTGAGCTCCAGTGTCTCTTGTTTGGAATTAAATCTGCTCTTCCAGCAAAGTTCCAGGCAAAGCTTATGATTTCCATAAGGACAAGCCTAAGAGAAGGGATCAGATGGGATGAGACAGCAGACTGAGAGAGATGCCACTGCCACCTTCTCCTCCCAGGAATCCAAGAAGCCTCTCCCATGCCTCTAGGAGGGGAGCAGCTTCTGGGGTTTGGATCCTGGCCCCTCCTGAGCTGTCAGGGCTCCCACAGAGTCAGGAAAAGGGTCATTGTCCTGTCAGGCAAATTTGCAAGCACACGGACCCACAGCCCAGCACCTCCCCTGAGCACAGGCTGGAACAAACATCACGGCAGGAGCCACACAATACCTTCACAGCCTTCAGAAAGCCCCAAACTAATCAGCAAATCTCTTTGCTTTAATCATGTGCACCGGAGGCCAGGGCAGCACAGAGGTATCTCATTAAAACTGACCTATCTGCCCTGGAAAATACATCTCATCCCCTTCAGCGCGGGAGGCGCAGGGAGGGAGTGTGGTACAAAAGGAAGAGGGATGGGTTCCCTGCTTTGTCCCTGCCCAGCACCGAGGGTTCGACTCCATTAGAGGAGACCTCAGCCTCATCTGCACACAGGCAAAACCTCAAAGAGAACAAAGTATTTAAATGGACCAGCTTTTATTTCCAAAGAGGAGATGAATTCCTATTTGTTTTCAGGATCGCAATTTTCTCCCCACGCTGCAGAGGATGCGAACAAACGAGCAGAGGGAATGAAAGGGATTAATGAATGAATGGGTGGGAGCTGGGCTCCCAGCTGCAGGGAGAAGGGGGGGACACCCACCACAGTGGGACTGCCAGGGGGAGACAACCAGTATGGCCAGTGTTCAGCACCACAGACACTCCTGGGACCCCCTGCTCAAATGTGGATGGATTAACACTCATCTCTGAAAGGATTCACTTAAGGGAAAACCAAACAAAAGGAAAGGTAGGAAGGGTTGAAAGTTTAGATCAACCACACGTGGCATAGGAAGGGCTGTTTCTACAGAAACACTGAACCTCCAGCTGCTGACACCACTCAGTTCCCAGCAGCTTTTGTCCTCTTTGAGTGATGGACCCACCCACATGACAGTAGTTTCCTCCCCGAGTCTTCAAAGATGCAGAAAACCAAAAAGGCATTTGGTATTTACTGAGGAATTTATACCAAGCGTTGCTCATTTGAGACCTATTGACTCTCCCAGCTGGATCAGGAAGATGCAGCCCTGTGGAAGCTGCAAAACAAGCAAAAATTAAATCTTCTTTTTCCCTTATTCTCAAGCTATTTTAAGTCAATTCCAACATCGGGGGATTAGAGGCAAAGTTTGGGATTAGGATTAGTTTTCAGCCTGGTGAGTGAGCTGCTCTGCTTCACAGGGCAAGTTGGTTTCTGCTGCTGATGGCTCCCAATAAATTGAATCAACTCAACCTTTGCTCTCAGTGCTCCAAGATCAATCCTTGCTTTGGCTTCCCAGTCCTTGGGGATGATGGGACACATGAAAACCAAAGCCACATTAAAGCCACCATGGTTTGTTTTGGTGGGAGAAGTGACACTGCCTTCTGAATCCAAAGAGCTGGCATTTACCCATCGTGCTACCATAATGTATGGCTTAATTTAAAGGCAAGCTCAATTTGCAGATTAATTATTATAGCCTGTGACTGGTTGAGCTTGTAATAAATCACCTGGGTGAGAAATTGCACAGCAATTAACTGATTGTACATTGAGCATGTAAATGTTGGTAAAGAGGTGTCACCTAATGGAGACTGATGTTGGGGAACTGCAGGCTGCAGCCAGCAGAAGAAAGTCACAGTGCAAAGCAGGTCAGGGGAGTGGGTGGCAAACAAAACCAGAGGCCAAAACTATTAAAAAAATTCAAATCAGCCTTCAGGAACAACATGCCAGACCAGTGCAGGATTTTCAGGGACTGGCAAATTATGATGGAAGCTGCTGGAATTTCTTGCAGATGGTGCTGGGACAGCAGATTTGGGAGATGAGCCCCTGGTCAGGACAGCCCCAGCCCCACCAGTGAGAACCAGCAGGGACAGATCTCAAGGTGATTGACCTTCAAACCACAGGGAGGCTGCAGCAGATGATGCTCTCTGGCTGCCACAAACCTGGATTTCAGAAGCATCACATCTCACCCAGTCCTGCCAAGCTATTGCCTTGTGACAGCTCTTCCCCTGCAGCATCCTTTGGATGCAGCAGATCTCATTGACCTGCTGATCCCAGGCCTGGGGCAGGGTGAGTGCCCCTGGGACCTTGGGGCACACAGGCAAGAGATTCCCCAGCTGAGTCCCACCCCTGGCCAGGGAACAGCTGGCTTCTCTCATGAGCACTGACACACGGTGCCCCTCTCACCCTCACCAGGCAAGGGCTGAACCAGCCTCTTTGCACCACAGCGGCTGCCCCAGGTGGCTCCTTTCTGATAGACACAGAGCAGTAACAGGGGAGTTTCTGTCCTCAGTGTAATCCTCACAAACCTGTGGAGAAACTCCCCTTTGCTTTCGGCTGGCTGCAGCTTCACTGCCCAGGAGAGCCAGGCTTTGGTTCTGTTTGGGAGCCTCCCCTCAGAGGAACCAGATTTTCAGCTTAATTATTAAAGTCCAAAGCTGTGGGGCACCCAAGACTTGAAATGGCTCTAGAACAGCAAGCCCAAGTGTGTTATCTTTCCTAAGACAGGACAAACGGGAAACAGGGCAAGTTTAGAAGTTATTTTTTCACTGTAGAAGGGTTCAAGCCTTGGAGAGCAGTTTGTCACCCTCAGGGCCCACCTGAGGGATGTCCGGGTGACCTCTCCCCCTCCACAGCAGCAGCACTCCCACCCCAGGACACTCTTCCTTGGCAGCCCAAGGACTCCCTGTCAGCACAGCACCAGCACTGCTGGGACAGGCAGTCCGAGGGGCAGAGGGAGGGAAAACTGCTCACCTCCTTGGACAGGATCCCAAAATGGGCTGAGGAAAGGTGGCACCATCCTGCAGAGCTGAAGGAAGCTGGGAGATAGCAGAGTAACCCATCAATGTTAAAAGCTCTCAAAGACTCCCAGGTGAGATTCAATTTGCCAGAGGATCTGGGATTTATGACCATGATCAAAGCACTGGGAACAAATGCAAACACTGCTGGATGGAATCTGTGAATCTACAGCACCGTGAACACTCAACTCACCCAGGGCTCGAGTTAAGACAAGCAGCCAAACCAGGCTGCAGTCTGCATCCAGGGCCAGGACCCTGATTAGAGCCAGCAGATGTGCATCCTTCCCTAACTCACAGCCCCCTCCTTCACTGCCAGCTGCCCACAGAGTTGCTCAGCAACACCAGGGCTGATGCTGCCAATTTATCCAGAGCAAGCCTTGGGGCTCCCAGGAGGAGATGCCCTTACCTGACACTGTGTTCCCTGTGCACTCAGCCATGCAGAGCTGCCAGGGAAAACCAGGAGCCCCCGGCACCCCGAGGTGAGGCAGGGATCCCCCCAGGGCTGTAACCCTGCCTGCAGGGGATGCACCAAGAAAAAGCAGCACATTTGCCTGGCACAGGTGCCTGCAGCCCCCATTTACACACCCCACCCCAGCAAACAGGACCCTGGCAGTGGGCCTCAGCTGTCCAAAGCTGCAGTAGGATTAGAGCCACCACTCTCTGCTGTTTCCTAGGGAATTCCTGTCCTGAGACAGACCTTGCAGGCAAGCAGAGGAAGCACAGAGCTGCCTTTGACAGCACATTCAGAGGCACATCAGGATTATCAGGATTCTTTTCCAGGATGAAAACAAGCCAACATTGAAGTCCTGCAGCCATTGCAGCCCACAAGTGCAGGATATCCATCACATCCTTTCCCTTTAACTCCCAAATGCAGCTTTTTTGGCAGCAGTGGCGCCTGATGCACTGGACACTCCTGGAAGAGGGTTTGCTGTGTACATGGTCTCTCCACCAGAGAATCAGGATTTGTCCAAAACCCTATAGCAGGCCCTGACAGCATCCATTGGTCTCAATTTCTCCTTAACCCAAAGGGCCCTATCCCAGCAAACCAGCAAGAACCCCAACTGCAGCCCTGCCTACAAAAACCAAAATGGAAATATGGGAAGCTGAAATTCATATTTATAATTCTTGATTATCTGCACTATCAGGAATTTAACAATGCAGTCGGGGGAGCAGGGATAAACTGTTCCTCCAGCCCCAGAAAGCTCCAAAGCCACACCTGGAAGGACTGAAGGCAGAATGAGAAAAATTCATTCTTCACCAAGAATGAAAAGTTTCCTGAGGAATGAAAAGATGACAAAATCTGCTTTGCTGTGGCAGAGCTTCCAGGGAAATGGGGCCAATTACAAAACCTGCTTGGGATTTAGCAGGCAGCTGCTGGGAAACGTGTTGGTTTGTGTGGAGAAAGAGGAATTAGGTTGGAGAGTTATTAGCGATAAAAGAGAGGAGCTTTCCATGCTGCACACCTGAAATCAATGTGAGTGTCTGTAGCATTTAATCCTTACCAACATCAGATTGCACAGCTGGAGCTCCAGGCCCATCACCCCGGGGGTCACAGAGACTGCCCAGGGCTCCCAGCCAGGCTCTCCATCCTGCTGTGGGGAGTTTCAGCCTCACCTTGCACCACTGGAGCCTTTGGCTCTTCCCCCTTGACTCTGTGGGAGGTTTCTTGCTCTTTAACACCACCTGCAGTGGGTGGGAACGTTCTGATTTTCAGTTTTACACAAGTTTTCACAAGTAGGATCAAGGCAGTTGCACATCCTGGGCAAAGGAGCAGCTCAGCAGCACTCAAAACTGAACACATGGTGAGGTCCCAGCCCTGCAATCCTGCTCCTGAGCCTCCAACACCTCTTGGAGACATCTCCCTTCTCCCCCAGGAATTATTTACCCTCTGGGCTGACACATCCAGTTTATTGACCTGCTTGCCTGGGAGCTGGTTACTTTGCTGCTCGATGGTCTGTTCCCCACAAAAACCAATGGCATCTTTGGTGTCCCTAAGCAGCAAGGGCACCTCTGGAAGGGTCTGGCCCTTCATTAGTCTCCAGACAGTTTTCCATGCACTCAGAAGGGAGAGGTTTCATTAATTACAAGGCGAGCCATTCCCCAAGCAAGGCAGCAGCTAACAAAGGAAATTACTCACTCACCTCCCAACACTTACAACTTAATTAAACAAGGATCCTTCCTCAAAGGCACCATCAGATTTCTGGAGCCTTGCTAGAGCTGAAAGAGGAACCAAGCAGCCTTCAGGCCCAGGGCTGCATTTGCAGGTGGAATTTCCAATGCCAGAGAAAGGCACTCCATTTTCTTGCAAATGGATCTCATCAAGAGCAATGCTCCCCTGGAGGGTTTCCATCCCAGAGTGGTGCCACAGCTCAGGGCTGCAGCATCCCACTGCACCCCTACACTCAGGGCTCAGGTCTGCTGTCTCTCCAGCAGCAGGGCAAGCACAGGGGGAGCAGCATTTCAGGTGGACTCCTCCATGCTCCTGTATCCTTCTTGGAATGCCTGTTACCTCCTGGCAGCAGGAGAGCTGCTGGACCCACACACCTTCCATCTCCAGTCCATAAAGACAAGACAAAATCTTATTTTACCAGGTGTTCTAAGCCTGGTGCTCCATTTCTCTCTACACCACCAGACAGACCCACCAGCAAGCAGCTTTTCCATCTGCAGATATATCATTGAAATGGAATTATGCCAGCAGCAGGGATCACGCTGTTCCTGTTCTATAGCCATGCTTTGGAAACGGATGCAGATTTATTTAATATCAAATTCTGACTTTTCTCAGATCTGTCAGCACAGCTCCCTTGGCTTCAGCATAGCTGAAGTGCAACTGAAAGCGAGATCCGGCACACAGCACTCCGGAGTTATTAGCAGTGCATGAATAATCTGGATACAATGCCCTTCTAATGCCAACAGCAGCATTAAAAGTGCAAAAACAGAGCCAGCAGAAGCAATTTCTCTGCTCACATATGAGCACAGGCTGCTTTCTGCCCACTGCCTCCTGCGGGCTCAGCACCAGGGAACAACACCAGGTCTGCTCTGGCTCACTGAACACACTCTGGACACCAGATCGTGGATGTTGAGACCAAGGCAGGGCCATCATCCCACCTACTGCACGGCTGCTTTGGCACAGCCAGCACAAAGATGTTGGTCAGGTGTCCAAAACCCCAGAACTGGACCCTGCAGCCTCACAGTGCTGAAAACAGAGCACACCGCCCTCATTCCCTGGTGGGAAACACCTCCTCTTCCCACCTGACCGCTCCAATGACTGTCTTTTTCAGCCAAATGAGGTGCTTGGTTTAGTCAATATGCAAGACAATTCTGGCCAATTCATGCCATCCCACCAGGAGACAGAATTTCCCTCTTTGGGGTGGAAGTCATTAGCAGATTGCACAGTATTTCTAGCTGCAATTGGTCTGATTTTATCCTTTAGACAAACTCTCATTGTGCCTTTTTTTTGCAAGATTAAAGTGCTCTTTGTTATCTGGAAAAGTACTTAAGTGTAATTAAGTCACCCAGTCCTTCACTTGATAAGGACTAAGCAGATTGAGTTCTTGCATTCCTCCCCACCGAGGCATTTCCCTCCACATGCCTTCCGAGCTTTCAGTATCCTTTTAAAAACCCCTGATACCAAAGTTGTAGGAGTCACTTTAGCATTTCTAGCCCAAAGGGGGGACAGATCACCTCCCTGCCCTTGCCTCCCACCCTGAAACCAATCCTCCTTCCCACCCAGCAGCAAAAGGCAGGGAGACATCCTGCTTTTCCCATCCTCCATCCCCTCGGAGGCTCCTGCATTTCACCCATTCGGTAGCAGTGCTGCTCACTGGCACTATCAGCCAGGGCAGGCATCCTGTTACAGCGCTGCACACTGATAACAGAAGGGTTTCTGTATCCAGGGCTACCTCGGGATGTGTAGGTGTAGCCAAAGGGCTTAACCTCGCCTGTTCCCACCCCAGATCCTGCTGGGATCCTTGCTCACCACATTGCAGATCAATTCCAACTAAACTCCGTCCTCATGCTGTCCCCTGCGTGGTATTTCAGCATAAATTCCATCTCCTTTCAGGAGTGCACCAAGGAAAAATAAAAAAAGTCTCTCCAGATGCATTAGGGTAAAGTTATACCTGGCTTGAGTTGACACTGTGCAGCCATTTCTGCTGGAACAGCTTCTTGGTTAAATCGACCCATCCCTACAGCTGCTGACAGCTGCCAGCAATGCCTGAAAAAAGGAAAATGAGGCTTTCAGGAGGAAGCAGCATGGCTGTCCACTTCACCCTCACTTTTCCAAGTCGTTGTTCAGAGCGCCACATACAAAGATTGCATCCCAGCCCGTCCCCCAAGTTCAGCCCGAGCACACCTTTTAAAGCCTCATAGATGGACATTGAGAGATTCCTGACACCAGTTCTCAGTGCTCCCAACTGAAATAAGTTAAATAAAAGCATTAATTTAGCTGCACACCAATGTCAGCTGCTCTGGAGCCACGTGTGAAGCACAGCCCGAGGGTGCAGAGGTTTGCAGTGAGAGGCACAGCCCTTGCACCCAGCTGCTCTTGAGAAGCTCAGTGCCCCCAGGATGACCAACAGCAGCAGCTATCAGGGCATAAACTACTCCCCAAAACAGCCAGGAGCTCGACCATCTTCTCTGAGGCAAGCACTGGCAGTAGGGCCCAGCATGGATGCAGGTTTTCAAATTAGTTCAATTTTTAGCAACAAATTTATGGGAGGAGAGGGGAAAAGCAGCTTGGTTATTGGGAAAGATTTATGGGACAGTCCCTGCACGTGTGGCAGGAGCTGCCACATGCAATATTCATCCAAATGTGTCAGGGCTGCTGCACACGCAGACTGGACTCCAGACCTCCCCCAAGTGCTCCATCTACCACATCTGCTGCCAGTGTGGTTTTAGGGGACTGAAAAAAAATCCTATGCTGTGTCAGGTGAAAATTACTCTATCCTTCAGCATAAAGCCTTGTTGAAGAGCAAAAAGCAGGCAACTGCCTTTACAATCTGTACCCAGACCCATACGTGACTGGCAGAAAGATAACAGCCCTCAGGCACTGAGTGGTTTTCAATTTACACAGTTCTTTCAGTGCAGAAATGTACCACTCCTACAAACCTGCCTTTTTACTCCAGATGGAATCCAATCACACAAAATACCACGTACTCATTTGAGAGAAAATTCTCAGGTTGTAAGTTTAAAACAAAACGGAGTTACAGCCACAAAACGGCCTCGATGTAGGCTCTGAAAGTTGTGTACAGCTTCAAATGCAAGAACCTGCACTTGGCTGGGAAGTGTCAAGTCAAGGCCAGCCCTGTGCAGGGGTCAGAGTCTTTAATATCTGTTTAACAGCCCCAAAGACAGGGCTCACTCTGCAGGATCCCACAAGCAGTGGGACATTTGGGATCAAAGACCTTCTGGGCATCCTATCAACCCCACCAGGCTCCTGAAGCCACACACCCAGGAGGGAGGGAGACCAAAGAGGATATTTGGGGGGGGGCTGCAAAGGTCATATAGTGGCAAACCTTCACCCTGCACTGAAGAGATGCTGTGGGGTGAGAGCTGGGCACCCAGCAGTGGAGAAAGAGGAGAGGCATCAGACAAAAGAGTCAGTAATCATCACATGAAGCCTCCTCCCACCTCCCTCCTCGGAGCAGGGCATGCCAGCCCCTCCAGCCCACCCCACAAGTGCTGCCACGGGCCAGTTTCAAGCAGCAGCCCAGTTTTCAAACAGCACAAAGCACAATCACAACCAGCCTTACTTCCCACCCCTCAGTGCCTGCTTCACACCAGCTGCTGGCTGGAGACTCATCCCTTCCCACTCCACCCAAGAACTCTGCTGGCAGTTTGCTTCCCACAAGAAAAGGAAGCGAGCAACATCCTCTTCAGCTTTGTGTACCAAGAACAAATCAACCTGCTGTAGTGCTGGAGCTGTCTCGACCTGCCACGGTGCTGTAGATGGCACTTGGTGTTCACAAGGCTGATTTGTTTGTTGGAGCTGTTAAAATACCATCGTTATTCTAAACTCTTGCTGCAGCACTTGAATTAAACTCAAGAGCTCAGAGAGGCACACACCAGCATTCCAAATAAACTAAGCAGAGACCTTTGAAACACAGACAGAGAAGGGAGTTCAGTGGTCCTGGGAGTGCTGGTGCAGACCCTGAACAGCTCTTCACCCTTTCTGAGCACACAGTCACCTGCTGCTCCTCATCTCATCCTGCCCATGGGCTCAGCCACACAAGCAGCACAGCAGGAATTGTTCATTCCATTTGGGTTAAAGCCTGAGGTGCACAGAACAGGTAAGGAATAGTCTGAAGCTTCACAAGCTAATGAGACACTGCAGAGCAGATCCTTAATGTCCCAATTCCTTGCCTTAAACAATATTTGCTCCCTCTCAGACTCCAGCACATGCCAAAGGCACCCTGGGTGTCCTGACTCAGTCGTTTGTCTGTGACCCGAAGGCATTTCCCTGCCAGGCATCTCCTTTCATGGAATACCCAGCAAGAAGCAGCAGGGTTTTGAGTGCTTCTCCAGACCAAAGCCAGGGAAGACATTTCCAACTACCTGGTGAGCACAAACACATTGCAGAAGTTATGAAACTCGAGCAAGGAGCTTAATCTGTAGCCTCAAACTCTGCCCAGTGAGGCTCCTTCACCCCAGGCAGGCACCCCAGTGTCAATCTAAACCATGAGCAGGATGCCAAGGCAAATTGGGGAAATGAGGAAAGCTTCAGCCATTCTCTCCAGACAGAAATAACTCAGCATTTCTCCCAAAAGGCTCCTGACAATCAATCTTGCCAGACTTGGTCCGTGGTTCCTTGGTTTTCACATGTAATTAACAATGTGCAGCTTCCAGTAAGTGATTGCAAACCAATCCTTAGGTGCCTAACAGACAGCAGCTCCCAAAAGTCACACAGGGGCATCTGAAAGCCCAGATTCAGATCAGTTCTGGGGTTTCCAGTAGCTCATTGTGCACCACAGCCCTGCATAGCAATACTAACTCTGCTTTCCTGCCACCGAGCAGAGCCCCAGGAATTGTCCTGCAGTATGGAAAGTCCCACAAAGGCAGTTTCTACCACAAATTTAGAAGAGAGAGGGAAATTTAAGCTCTTTCCATTTCTCAGCCATCAAGAGGCAGTGGTAGATGTCAGCAAACCAGAGCACAGAGTGGTTATGGAGAGGTATTAACTGCTTAATCCCCAAAGTCCTGTTCTCAAAGGCATGTTTGTTTGTTTTTTTTCTTAAAAACCTCCTTCTCCCAAGCCCAGCCCTGATGAGTGACAACAGAGGTTTAGCCCAGAAACCCTCCTCAGTAATCTCCTGTTTGGACAAAAGTGTCTTTCCACTGCCCTGCCCAAACTCCCAGCTGTAACACGCTGTGGGAATGATCACAGCCATCCTAAAGCAATAAGGAATTTGCCAAAAGACTCCCAGGTGAGGCTAGAAAACAGATCCCACACCTCCCAGACAAGCTGTAACACCTGACACCATTATCTGCTTTGCATCCAAACCCAAATACTTCAGTGTGTGTTCAAGGTCTGCCAAATCCTGTTGGAGCCGACTGCCAAACCATCCCTACTCATGGTCTACTGTAAGAAGCTTAAGTTGTCTAAACGATGCTCTGAAAGCTCAGGACTGAGATGTTTCCACTAGAATATAATTAAGTATAATAAAAATCAGACAACTGATTGCTGAACTACAGCTAACCTGTGATTCCAGGTTTGCTGGGCAGTGATGATGTGGGCAAAGCTCAGAGCAGCTGTGATAACACCACAGGTGCTGCAACACACACAGGAATTGAAGGACTTGCCAGTTTTAGGGAGTTTCATAGAATCACAGAATGGTTTGGGTTTGGAGGGGCCTTAAAGCTCATCCCATTCCAAACCCCTGCCTTGAGCAGGGACACCTTCCACTGGAGCAGGCTGCTCAAAGCCCCATCCAACTTGGTCTTGAACATTTGTAACATCCTTTTCTGTCCCAAAAGGGGCAAAATCCAAAAGGGGCAAGATCCAAATCACACAAAGCACCTACACACAAATCCTCCTGGTATCAGAACTTACTCCGTGGGTTGCAGTGAAGGCAGGAGGATGGGCCGTGTTATCCATCTCAGACACTGTTTCCCAAGTGTTACCATTTGTAAAGTCTGAGGCACAGCTGGTTTTTGAAGAATTACTAAAATATTTCCAAACACCCTGCCAGGAACTGCAGGAGTTGTTAATACAGGGATTAAAGCAGGTAGCTGTACCTGGCAGAGCTGCTCTGCCCCAGCACAGAGCCTGCAATTCCCACCTGGCTGTGCTACATGAAACTAGAAAAACAACCCCAAGGCCAAACCTCCTCCGGTTTTTTCAAAAAACACAGTGAGTCTATTTACACCAAGTTCATCCAGGAGTTAACCACAAGGAACTTGTGAATACAGAGACTGCACAAACATGACTTGAGCACAACAGAAAAGGACTGGAAGGACTCAAACCCATCCCCACACACCACAGCTCAGCTCTGCTCCCCCTGGAGCAGGGTCAGAAGCAGGAGGGAGAACCAGGAACAGGCTGCCCTGTTCAGAAGAGGCAGCCAGCCCCCATTTTTAATCCTAATGGTGTTTTTACACTTTATTAACATTTTTCCCCAATCAGAAAACAAAAAAACCAACCTCACCATGGAAAAGTGGGCAAAGCCAGCACACTCACCTGCTCCAAGAGCCCACATGCACTGCTCTGGTTTACTCAGTGTGGTGTCTCTCCAGTCAAATCAAGCCCTTTCTCGTTTGGGATGAGGGCAGTGTCCCTCAGGGAAGTGAGGAGCAGCTTCAGCCTCCACCATCAGCTTCCTCCATGGCTTCACCTGCCTCCCAGACAGCGAGGGCTGGGTCTGCTCTGCTCCCTGGTGCCACACACCCACACTCTTCCTCCCTGGCAGCCTCCAGGCTCCAGTCCCACATCCACTGTTATTTCAGCTCCCAGGACCCCCTGAGCAGACCTTTCACTCACAATGCCAGGTTTCACCACTGCTCAGCTCACTGACCATCATTTTAACTTCTTTTCACAACTCTGTCCACAAAGAGAACCCAGGACAGTCAAGCTCCACCCAAAATGCATTCAAGTCCCACACTGAACAAAACGAAAAAGACCCCAAATTTAAGGAAAGAAACCCGCAAAAAAAAAACCCCACTATGAACACTACAGTTATGGTTTCAAAGCAGCTATACAGAAACTTAATGTTAAAAATCCTAACTCAAACCCAGAATATCTAAAGAGAAAAGACAGACCCACCTCACCCTCCGTTTGTGAGTGGAGAATAGGAAGTGCAGCCCCCAGGACCACCCACACCCAGCTGATGACACTTGGAATTAGGGCTGATAAGAGGATTCAGCTGGGGAGAACACAAGTCCCATCCCGACAAGGCTCTGCTGGTGCCCCTGAGAGGAACAGGACGTCCCCCCACCACATGACAGCTAAAATCCCAGTATTGAAAAGAAACATGAACCGAGATTAGTCCTGACATTTCTGGGTCTTGTAATCACAGTGGGTGACAAAAGCAAATTCTGGATCAGAGCTTTTCCCTGAGCAATTCAAACACAGCTATTTTAAGGGAAGACTGAGCTAAACAAAGGGGTGACAGCCCGAAAGTTGAAAGCCACAGGATGTGGAGTCCTGGGATTATGTGATAATCAAGCAGTCCAAGCAGTCTCCAAGATATGTGTATTTTTTGGAAATCAGGGTGCAAAAGCACTGCCCCTGCACAGCCTTCTGCCCCTCATCCCACATGCCATGGAGAGGCACTGCTGGCCAAAATCACCTGACCCCCTCACGAGGTGAAGGCTCAATTCAGGAGGAGGAAATAACGAGGCAGGAAGCGAAAATTAAATCATTTCAGTGGAAAATGGAAGGGAATGGTTTTTGCATTAATCTCCCTGTGTTGGCATCTTGTCAAAGGGCTTTTATTGGGAAACCACAGTTGGAAGCAGGGACTCTGATGGGGGGAAAAGCTGTGTTTTTCCTACTTGGGGCTCAGTGCCTCCTGTGAGATATCCCACAGCAACAGGAGATGGGTTTGAGGTGAAACTTGAACTTCTGGTGCGTTTCCCCATCAGATCTGTCCATGCCTCCCCAGGCAGCCTGTCCAGCCGTGCTGGCAGAGCTGTGAGGCTGTGGTGCAGGGGAATTTTACATTTTCCAGCCCCACTGGATTGCTCCACACTCCAGGCAGCTGATGGCACCAACCACTGCTGGAGCCTGAGACAGGAGAAATAGTGACACCACTGAAGGGACAATCCTCCTGCCCCAGTGGGCAGGACACAGCCACATCCAGACACTTCTGGATGCTTCCACATGGTTCCAATGGCCCCATGAAATAACTGAGCCCATCAGCAATGCTGGGGAAATGTGCAGAAGAATTTATTGAATTTATAAGATTTTAAGAATTTATGAGAATTTAAGAATTATTTATAATTATTAAGAATTTATTATTTAATAATGTCTTTTCCTTTGGGGAAACGTATTCAAGGAAGGGCAAAATGCAGTGAGGAGAGAGGGGGAAAAACGTGATAGAA
>VWZT01015189.1:349039-359958 GCA_013397055.1 Pachycephala philippinensis
GAGGCTCCGGGGGGACCCGCGGTGAGGGGGCTGAGGAGGTACCGCGGAGGCACCGGGGGAGCCTGCGCTATGGGGAACCAAAAAGGCACCGGGGAGAACCGTGGTACCGCGGAAAAGGAGGCACCGGGGGGAACCACCCATGAGGGGACCGGGGAGATACCGGGGGGACCCGCGGTATGAGGCCTGGGGAAGCACCGCAGGAACCCCCGATACGGGGATCCGGGGGGGCCACCGGAGTATGGGAGGACCGGGGAGGCACCGGGGACCCGCGGTACGGGGAGGCCGAGCGGGCGCTGCAGTGCGGGGGTGTCCCGGGTCAGCCCGCGGTCCGGAGTCCCGGTGCCGGGGCTGTGGGCCGCTGTCCCGCCCCTCATCGGCCCGCTGTCGCCCCGCAGCACGGAGGGTCGGCAGGCCCCGCGGAGCCCCCGCGGCGGGCAGAAGGATTTCGTCCCCGACGGCTCGGCCCGGCAGGCCGAGAGGCTGCGGCGCTGCTGCGAGGAGCAGTGGCGGCTGCTGTCCGAGGAGCGCCCGGAGCGGCCGTAAGTGTGTCCCCGGGGGCGGCGCTCGGAATGGCTTTGCCCTGGAAAGGCTGATGCCGGCGGGCAGAGCACAGCTCGGGGGTTGCGGTAGGATCGAGCTGTTGGTAGCGGGAGATGTTGGTCAGCACTGTAAGATCCCCGCAGTTCACCTGCGGTCAATGCCCGGGTTGGAGCAGCAGCGGCAATGCGACACAGCCTGGCTGTTCCTGCAAGAGCACAGGGACATGCTGGCACATCTGTGGCTTCAGGAAGTCCCTCACAGGGCTCTTGGTCTTCGTAGGTGTGTGTATAATCCTGTAGCCTTTGCAGGTAGCAGCCACTGCTTTCTTGGGCATGATCCAAGTTACAGTGCCTTGTTGATGCTCCTGTGTGGCCTCGTGCAGATTGGACCAGGTGTCAGTGTCCCTGGTTTATCAGTTTTGGTGGTTTCAACAGTGCTGCCAGGCTTTGGAGTGTATCACTTGGGAGACATTCACACCTGCCTCTCAACACTTTCACTGCTTGGCCTGCAGCTGTAATTTTTCCCTGTGAGTCCCTGTGGGTGGGGTACGGTGATTTGAGGGTGTCTTGGCAGCAGCTGAGTATGATACAGAATCACAGAATGGTTTGGGTCAGAAGGGACCTTAAAGATCACCCCACTGGAATCCCTGCCATGGGCACCTTGCACTGGACCAGGCTGCTCAGACCCCCATCCAACCTGGCCATGAACACTTCCAGGAATGTGGCAGCCACAGCTTCTCTGGACAACCTGTGTTAGTTCCTCCATATCCACATATCCTGGCTTAGGCCATGCATCTCCAGCAGGCTGCTGTAGCCTATGGACATGTCTCTGTAGTGCTGACTGAAGACGCTTGTAACTGGTTGGTGATGATACACTGGTGCTGCTAGATCCAGGGGATGATGTCCTTCTAATGCCTTGTAAAAATGCCACCTGGAAATTTCCTGCCTTTTGACACCTTCCTGAGCTTGCTGTGTTGCTACACCAGGAGCTGATTGTAGAACACTCAAGTGGTAAAAAACTAATCTTTAACATTCTCAGGGGGAATCTGGTGAAAGCTGAGTGGAAGCCAGAACAGGGCATCGTGGAGCTGAAGTCCCCTGCGGTGAGTGCTGCAGAGTGTGCTCAGTGCCATCGTCTCCTGCTGCCTCACAGATTCTTTAATTTGCTTCTTGCAATGGGAGGGAGCCTGGCTGTCAGCAGGGAACAGCCAGAGCCCATCAGGGATTTGTGCTCCTGTTCCAGGGGAAGTTCTGGCACACCATGGGGTTCTCGGAACGAGGCAAACAGTGTCTGCTGCCCGAGGAAGCTCTGTACCTGCTGGAGTGTGTAAGTAGAGTGGGGGCACTGGCTCCTCACTGAAAGGCTGGAGGAGCTGTAGCAACTGATAAACACCTGGTTCTCAAGGAATTGTCTCTTTTAGTGTGTTGCTGATGGAGCTGTTTGTCACCAGTGGGTTCATACCTTGTACTCTCAAGCAGCCTCTGTGTCACTGACAGAGTGCCTTAGTTAGATCTGTGGCCAGTTCATTCAGCTTAAGCAGAGGTCTTTGGGGTTGCTGCTTGGGATTTCTTCCCAGTACGTATGGCAGAAAGAAATTTAAGTGGGGCAGAGTAGTGAGACCACGTTGTGTTCAGTGCTTCTCTGCTTGCAAAAATGCTGCTTAGGGCTCAGCTGGATTTCTTTGCTGTAGAGAGGGGTTTTTTTTGTCTCTCCACCAAAGCATGTTATCAGTACAGTTGGTGCATTGATCTAAAGGGAACTTTTATCCCTTAGCAAACAGATTGTGAGTGTTTGATGCCATCCCTTAAATCCTGACAGCAAAGGTGGGGCTTTTTTACCCCTGGCATTCTGACAAATAGTTTGTAAATAAATTGATGGCAATAAAATGGTTTAGTCAGATGCTGAGTACAAAATCCCCCCAAAAGCAGAAAAGACCAGTGAGATGCCTTCAGCCTATCTCATGGGAAAGGTGTGGTTCCTAGGGTTTTGTTTTCTTTATGAGTAAACACCATCTAAAAAAACAAAAAGGAGGAAAAAGAGGTGTAGCCTAAAACAGCCTCCTGGAGGTCATTTGCTGTTCCCTGGGGAAGTTACCTGTGGGATCTCTGGGTCTGTAAAGAAAGTAAATGCTTCTGAGGAGGCACCAGTTGATGCCTCCTGAAGCTGCTGTTGATTCCTCTGCTACAGTTCTCAGTTATGCTGGTCATAAGTGCTTCTGTTGTTGTGCTGTGTTCTGAATCAGTCAGATCATCAAGGTTAAATTATCTCTCAAAGCAGTGATTATTTTATCAGTTGAGCATTTTGTTCCCAGCTGCATCCTCCAAACAGATGCAGGAGCTGAGAGCTGTGGGTGGGAACTTCTTACCTGGCTGATAAAACCAGGGTATGGAGGAACTGGATATGGGAGAGGGACTGAAAGTAATCCAGGTTGTGAGCTTGCATCGATTTGTTCCTGTGACCCTCACACCAAGCTTCTGCCCTGCAGGGCTCTGTCCAGCTCTTTTACAGGGATCTGCCCCTGTCAATCCAGGAAGCGTACGAGACCCTGCTGTGCCAGGAGGCAATGAGCCTGTCACATTACCAGGTGTGTTGGGACCTCCAGCTGTTGCAGGAGGATGAAGGCAGAAAGCCCAGCCTCTGCCACTCAAGCTCTTCCAGTGGCTGGAAGCAGGGTAGGATGATCTGGGAGGGAAGGGGAGGGAAGTCATCCTCAGTTGTTCCCATTCACATTCCTCCAGATGTTCAGTTCTGTTCCCCCACCTTTGCTTTGGGTCCCAACCCTGGCATTTTCTCCTCTGCCACTGCCACACTGTGTTCACTCAGTCATAGTGGAACTGAAGTAAATTGTGTTTAGGGCTGTCATTTAACCTTCTTGCTTTCCTTTGCTCTAAGGTGTTCAGCCACTTGAAGCAGCTGGGTTATATTGTACTGAGATTCGACCCCAGGTAACCAACTTTTCCTTCCCCTGCTGCTTTCTCCTTCCTGAAGACCCTGAGACTCTCTGTACCCACTGCCTGGCCCCAGGGAATGGCAGAGAAGAGGACTTTGGCCCTGCATTCCACCTCTTGGGAGGATTAAAGGCTAAAAGTGGCACTCTACCCTTCCTTGCTCCTCCCTCCTGAGGAGGTGATTGGGAACATGAACTGGGGCATGAACTGAGGGCCATCCTGCTCCCACTTGGGCATTTTCTGTGCCTTTGGTTGCAGTATCCTGGGGGCTGAGCAGAAGGCAGTTCCACTACCTCACCCTGCTCTCAGCCTCTGTGTTGGTCTCTCCTTCCAGCACTGTCCCGTCTCCCTATGAGAGGCAGCTGAACCTGGAAAGTCACTGCAAGAGCTCTGGGAAACACCATCGCAAGAGGAGGAGGAGTTCCAGCCCCCGGTAAGGATGTGGCCCAAAGCCTTCTCCCATCCTCTTCAGGCCTTGCTGGCTCAGGAACAGCTGCTTTGCTGCAGTGTCCCCAGGCCCTCCTGCTGGGGGTGACCTTGTTTGGCACAGTTGCTCTTGGCTGTCCCCAAGCAGTGCAGCGCTTTTCCTGAGCGCTTTGCAGTGTTCCCTTTTGTCACATGTGTGCTTCACGCCAGGGTTAAGAGGGGCAAATTGCCCTCAAGTCCCTCAGCTGTGGTGCTGAGGTGCCACAAGAGAAGGGTAGAGAGGTCAGTGCAAAAGAAAGACGTGTCAGGTGCCTTCTCCTGCTCTTTTTTAGCAGGAGCACAGCTACCACAGTGCACATCTTGCACTTACCCACCTCTTCAGTCCAATTTACCTGCCAAGACTCAACAGCAGAGAGCAGAGTTGTGTCCTGGGGCTTGCATGTGTTCAAAACATCTCCACAAACTGACAAGGAGTAATTTTGCTCATAATTCTGACAGTTCCCAGGAGGTGGCGTCAGCCTTTCAGAAACGGGGAGGACGAGGCTGGAGAGTCCCTGTTAACAGTAAATCAGTGCCTGAGGAGTTGAGGAATTGCAGGAATTGGGAGATTAAACTGCTGGTCTGAGAACTGCCCTCTCTTCTTTGGAATCAGGGTCTGAATCTCACACCAGTAAGACGTGCTGGCAGCCAGGTTTCTGCCTGGCCTGTGCTGCTTTGGCTGAAGTCCATCACGTTTGCATGGAGGTGTTTGGGTCAGTGTCTGGGGTGTGGACCTGGCATGGCAGGTTGGGAACATTGTCTATACAAATCAAGGCTGGGATTCTCTTGGGCGTTGAAGTCAAACCTTGTGCAGGACTTCTCAGAAGTTTATTCTGCATTTGGCATTCACTGCTTAGTTTTAGCCTGCTTTTTTTTCTTTTCTCATTTGTCTCACAAACCAGGAGGTTGTTGTCAAGGGTTTGCAGACCTGTCTGGGGGTTCCTGCCAACTTTGTTGTCCTTCCTTCAGGCTTGGCAGGCTGCATTCTACCTATTAGCAGGGAACAGGCAGGATTTAAAGGAAAGTTCTATCACAGGCTCTCTCTGATTTTTTTTACTGTTCCTTTGTCTTTAGGTCACATGAGAAGAAACATAAAGTATCTGAGGACTTTCCAGAAGCTGAAGGGACCTCCAGCAAAGATGGAAATGACTGTGGAGACTCCATTCCCATGGATGAAAAGCCCTTGTCAGTGCAGCCAAAGGAATCAGATGCTGGCAGTGCAGAGGGGGAGTCAATGCCAGTTCCCCTTGATACAGGACAAAAGGACTCTCTGAGCTTCTCCAGCAGGCAGGCTGGAGACCACAAAGAGAGCAGCACTGGCACCCATGCACCCCGCTGGGATTTTACCACCATCACCTTTCCCAACGTGGCCCCAGACCAGCCATGCACACATCTGCCCTCCCCTGACAACAGGCTCCTGCCAGAGAACGTGCCAGGCAGGGAGGTGGATGCAGCTTCCTGGTGCACACGGATCAACCAGAAGCAGGAGAAGCTGTCGCGGAAGGAGAGGAGGCAGCGGGAGAGGGAGAGCAGGTACAAGAGCAGTGTCAATGCCGACCAGGAGGTGAGGCGCTGCTCCAACTGGCAGGAGTACAAAGCCCTCTTGGAGCAGAGGAGGCAGCAGAGGGTTTGGAAACGACCCTCACACCTGTGGGACCAAGCTGTCACACCACTGCTGCGGCCAGAAGAAGTGACCTCGCCAGGTAGTGGCTCTGGGAACTTGTTAAGGGACTTGTTCTCTCCCTCCCAGCCCTGTGAAAGAGTGCCTGGTATGCTGCAGCAAAAGGGAGAAGCTGAACATCAGTTTTGGGGACAGTACTTGGAGCAGGAGAATCTTTCTATAGCCCACTCAAGTGCCAGGATAAACAGGACCTTGGGAGGTCTTCTAATCCATTCCCCATGTCCTGCTGTATTGCAGTGCTTCCTGCTGGGCTGTTAGGCATGTGCAGTCAGGGCCAGCAAGATGCAAAGCAACTGCAGAGTGTCTGGGCTGTGTGCTGGGAGGAGACGAGGAAGTTGAGGTCTTTGAAGTAGCCAGTGGTGACTGTGGAGCTGCCAGCCATTGTCAGAGGAGGAAGGCTCGTGGGTGGTGTGGAGTGCTTGGAGTGCCCTGGGAGGGAAATTGCTGGTCTGATCCTTTCCCGTTCCTTCTCCCTCCAGCTGCGCTCCTCCAGCAGATCAGTGTGCTGCAGCCCTCCCACATCCTGGATGGAGCCTCCCGGTTAGTATCCAGCCAGTCAGCTTGGAGCTCTTGGGGAGCGGGAGTGTCTTGTGACTGTCCCTGCTTGTGAGGTCTGTGAGGTGCTCCCAGTAGCAGTTTGGGAGCTGCCTCACATCCAGGGTGCTGAGAGAATCCAGGGCTCTGCCCCATGACCCCCTTGCATCTCTAGTGAGGGGTGACATTTGCATGAAGTACCGGGTCCTGCAGCAACAGAGCCAGGGCTTTCCAGGCCAGTTAAAACAGCAGGGTTGCTCTCTTACTCTGCCTTTCCCTCTCTGCACCCCAGCCAGGTATCTCCTCCAGAGGTTTGATTGGGTTTCACCTGTGCCTCGTCCCTGGAATGTGCTGCCATCCCTGCTGCAGTGGTTACAAAACCTTGGCTTTGGGACTTTTGGTTCTGCTCCTGCCTCAGAGTCTGTGGTGCTCGTGTGCAGTGCCTGCAGTGCTTTGCTCCTGTCTTTGTTAGTGCTGCTTCTTGCAAGGGTGTGGGGTAGATGTGAGCCAGGATCTTGCTCTGGTCTGGCTACAGGAAAGCTCTGGAAAGTAATTAAAACAGTTGCAGGGTCAGTCCTTTGAGGAGTGAAACCTTTCAAGGGACTCAAACTAGTCAGACCTCAGGAGTTTTTGCTCCGTCTTTTCTCTGCTGTACCTGTACCCTGCAGTGTTTCGATCCCATAGTGTGTGGGTGTGTTCCCCTGCAGGCTGCAGGAGGACCCAGAGGCCATGAAGATAGACTTCAACGTGTATCAAGCAGATGCTGTGTCCAAGTTTAAGAAGACAAACCCTGGGAAGCCCCATGTCAGGATGTGTGTTCGGAGGTACCCATGAGTCTTGTGCCGTTTCTGAAACATTGCAGTTGTTGTTGTGCAAAAGAAGTCCTAATGATCTGTAAATGACCCAGCATCTTGTGAGCTTTACAGATCATCAGAGTGTCTCCCTTGAGGGTGGTCCTGCCCAGGATTTTTTTTTCTTTCAGTTCCTCCTCCTTTGTTGGAGGCTGTGGCTGACAATTCCTCTCCTTCCCCCCGCCCTTGCATTCAACCCACACTGTTTGGTCATCTGGTTGCTGCTCATGTCTGAGTATTACTGGGAGTCAGGAGAAAGAAGCCACAGCTTTTATGCAATTCAGGTAGAGCCCAGTGCTGAGAGAGCTGAATCCTCAGTCAGTGCAGATCACTGTGGATTTCTGCAGAGATGAACTTCCCCAGAGCTTGCTACAGGCTCTGAGCCATGGGTTCAGTATTTTGATCTTTGTCAAGTGTAACTTTAAGATTACTAGGAACAGAGGGTAGGTGTCCCCTTTTTTGCTGGATCCAGAACCTGATACTTAAACTCCATAGCTAGGTACAAAGTTCAGTTTCTGCCTTGTCTCATTTTGCTTTACTAAAACTGTCCCTCTGCTCTCTGCAGCTGTAGTAGACAGAGCAAGGAAGGTGGTAATGCAGTTTTACCAAGGTATGTCATGAGCCAGTAGGATGATCCTTGTTGCATAAATATTTTCATTGATGAGCAAACAGACTCTGCAGAATTAAAAGGAGGGAAAAGCAGGTCAGATGTTGATCCCAGCAACCTAAAGATCTTCCCAGCACAAAGGTATTAAGATTGCAGTGGATTGGCCATTTGCCAATATCCCTGTGAGCCACATCTAATGGGCACAGCATGGAGCAGTGTGCAGTTATCCTTGTTTTTGGCAAAGGATTCAACAGCTCCCAGTTCCCGGCATGCTGGGTACTCACTCTCAGGGCTGGCAGCCTCCTGCTTGGACCGAAAGGGGTGGGGAGGATCACTACCAGCTCCTCAGGCCAAAGGGAGCTGTTGTGGTGGCTGGCCAGGACAGCTTTGCCTCTGTGTTCCTCCTGCTTGGAGAGCAAACAGGATGTTTTTTTCTCTCTGTAGCTTTGATGAGCAGATCCCGTCCCTGCGGGCTTTGAAGCAGGTCACGTATCTGAGTGGGGACGTCCCTCTGGTCTTTGCGCTGGTGGATCATGGAGAAATCACCTTCTATTCACTGAAGGAGTTCAAGCTGCCCGTTGATGTTAATCACTGAAGTTGCTGTCACTTGCAGGAGTGGTATGGGATGAAGGGAAGAGCTTTACTCAGGACTTGTTTTCCTGCTTAATGAAATATTACACAAAACAGAGCCTGTGATAACTGGAGCCTTGGGAAGTTGGCCACTTTATTGGCTGTTACGGACTTCACCCACCCAGATGGCTCAGGCATAATACAGCAAACAAGTGTGTTTGGCTGAGCTGGGCATTTCTGGGCTGGAGTACACTTTGTTCTTGAAGTCACTTGCTCTCCAGCTTTCTCACCTCATGGACCACCAGCCTGCCTTTCCTGTATCATCTTTTGTTGACTGTGGACCATTAGAAAACACTTTGCTGGTGATCCTTTTGTCACATGTAAAGAACCACTGTGCTACACCAATGGAATGGTTGGAGTGTCACTGAGGTCAGTCAGGGACAGAATAAGCTGATCAGTGCTGGTGTCCTGAGCCTCTGTTATTCAGCTGTGCCAACGACCATCAGATCAGATTCTGGTCTGTAAAAGGCACAGCCATAAACTCAGTCACCTGCAGGAAAGTTTCCAGACACTCGAGAGCAGGAAACTGTGCCTTGAACTCAATTTCATCAGCCAGAGGTCACAGAAAGCCCCAGAGCATTGCAGATGGCAGCTTGGCCTCCTGCAGCAGCTGTGCTGAGATGCATTTTGGTCACACAGTGTTAAGCCGTGCTAAAACTTGACCACCACTATGAGCACACTGCATCTGATAGTCTCACCAGGGCTGAACTGCAGCCTCTCAGCCCAACATCCTCTTTCCTGGCTGTGGATCCTTGTTATTTCTCTTGCAAGTGACAAATCCCTGAGTAAAGAAAAAAGCTACAAATTCCTAATGAGCTTCCAATCCTGAGGCTGTTGTGCTCCAAACTGAGGATAGCATTGCTCTCCACCAGGATATCTAGCTACCAAATTTGCTTGAGCCTCTGTGCCAAAAGTGCCAGGTGCCAGAAGGTCTGCTCAGTGGGTGGAAGTGAGCTAAGCATGGCTGTGTTTGGTATCAAAGTTTTCAGAACTGTAATAGCAACTGGTTTAGGTGTGTTTTATTTGATATTTTTAAAATTCCTTTTGGAGATACGGAGAAGGCTAAGCAATAAAAAAATCCTTTTCCAACAACGCAAGCTCCTCGGTGTGGTTCTTAATTCCCTAGAAATGTTAAGTTATGCAGAAGGAGACCGTGGAGGCTACTGGGACCCGCAGCAGCAGCAGCTGGTGAATGCCTGCTCAAGGTCATACAGCCCTGTGGCTGTGTAACCCTGGTAACCCTGCTCCTACGCCGTCTGTGCCCTGTTCCAGGGGAGGGCAGCGTGACTCAGAGCCTGGAGGTGTCCCGACATCCGCGTGCAGTTCCTGTCGGCACACGACACCTCTTCCTCGTTCATCTTCCTCCTGCGTGGTCAGAGGTATCGTAGCCCAGGGTGCCGGGTCTCTGCTGCCAGCGCCTGCTCCTGTTTCACACACACACACCCCGGTTATCAGATGCTGGAAGTCGGCAGGGCTCTGCCGCGGTGAGGGTCTGACGGCTCCTCCCATGCTCCCTCCCCTTCCTCCTCGTTCCAGGAGTGCTTTGGCTCTGCGAGTTCTCCTTAAAGCCGGGGTTGGCAGCCCCATCTGCCCTCAGCATTCTCCCAGACTGTTTAACAGATTAAAGGCAGTGGGAAGAGAGTTTCTAAGAACAAGCGCAGCCAGGAGAGCTCCAGCCTGACCCACAGGGCTCATGTTTGTCCTGGAATTAGGTCAAACTCACTCCTGTTGATTTCAATCAGTCTCATCGCCTTACGCCAAGGTGGAATTGTATCGATGAACTCTACGAGAGCCACCCAGTGAGTTTCGCTGGGGCAGAGACTGCCTGATTCAGCACAAGACAATTACAATGTAATAACCACTGCAGGGAGGATTGAGAAACTGTGGCTGCCTTGCTCAGCACCGTAACATCTGATGGTGCCTTTACCCACCCCAGAACAGGAGCATGATCCAGACTGATACCACTGCTCCATTTTGTCCTGTGATGCAGATTGGCTGAGGATTGCAAGAAGATGAGAGAACTGAATATTTAATTGAAAAACATCACTTTTGGAAACGTGGGTGAAATACTGTTACTGGACCCTTGTCAGAGGGAATTTCAAGCTTTTGCATGGATCCAGAGTGGGCAGACTTTCGCCTGCCATTGCCCTCTACATAAATACAGCTTCCTTGTCCAGCTGCTGTTCCTTGCAGCAGGACACGGGCTGGCTGCTGCCGGGCTGTGCAGCGAGACTTGTGCCCGTCTCTCCAGCGAAGGCTTCGACTCTGTAGAGTCTGTCTATTTTCCCAGGCAAGGCTGTGAAAGTTGGGAGTTCCCTCGTGGGGCTGCAGGCGGGAGGAAGGGCCCCGGAGGCGGCTTTCCCGGCCACCTTTACCCGCCACCTTTCCCCGCCGCCCTTTCCCCGGTGCTCTTTCCCGGCCACCTTTCACCGCCGCCCTTTCCCGGGCCGCCTTTTCCCGCCGCCCTTTCCCGGGCCGCCTTTCCAGGGCCGCCTTTCCCGGTGCCGGGTGCCCGCGCTCCGCGAGCCGCGCGGTGCCCTTCCCTGATTGGCTGCAGCGAGCGCGCTGCTGAATTATTCATGAGCGCGCGGATAAAAGGGAGGCGGCGCCGCGGCTAAGCTTCATTTGCATGCGAGGCCCCGCCCACACGTGCGGTTTGCACG
>VWZT01015189.1:360203-395372 GCA_013397055.1 Pachycephala philippinensis
CCGCGGGGCTTCACTTCGCCGGTGCCCGGGCCCTCCGCGCTGCCCGGGCCGGCGGTGTCGGGGTTACCCGCACCTGAAGCCCCGGCGCACCGGGGACGCCGGCAGTGGCTCCCCGTGGAACTTGCAGCCGCGGCGCTGAGGGCTGTTGGGGTTTTGTTTGCTGTTGTGTCCTTTCCTGGGCTCGCTGCGCTGTGTCTGTCCCGGCCGGAGCGCGCAGTTCCCCCGGTACCGCGCGGCAGCTCCGCATCCCGGGATTCCCCGGGGAGGTGGCGGCAGTGGCCGCTCCGGGACTTCCTGCCCGGGGCCGCTCCCGGGGCGCGGGGCTGCGGGAACCGCTCCCGCCCCGTCCTGCGCTGGGAGATGCCCCTGCCCGCAGCCCGGCCCCGCAGGTGTCCAGTGCTGCCGCTGCCTCCGAGCAGCGACTCTTGGAGAAGACAAGAACAAGAACTGCAGTGACTCTGACTCCCTCGGGATATTCTGTTAGCATTTTCTCTCTTTTTTTTCCCCCCCATGCCCGTATTAAATGCGTCTTGTCACTGTTAGTGGGTTTTTATTTTCCCTTCCCAAAGGTGTGAGAACTTGCTGGATGAAGGAGCACGTTACTTCCAGCAGGCAGCAAACAGGTGTAATGAAACGGTGAAACAAGTTGTTCAGCCTTTGTCTCAGGTTGCCCTTCGTTGTGCCATGGGAACAGGCTGTTGCTGGTATCTCCCCTCCTGGAGCTGAGGCTTAACCTTGGCGTTGGAGAAAGCTTTGTGTGTTGTGTTTAGTGTTGTTGATGGTGTAGGGCAGTTGAATCAGACTCCCGGATCTGTGTTTCTGCAGCCAGTGGCGCAAAGCCTTGTGCTGGTGTGGGGATGGTGTCAGGGCAGGGGGACAGCTCCACTGAGATGGTGGAAGTAAAAGTTGTCCGTTGTCATGTCTTACTTGATGGGGAATGCTGCTCTTTGTAGTCATCTGAGAGCACTTAATTCAACTGGAATATCTGGCTTTACCAAGTCCCAGCTGAAGCTGAGTGCCCAGAGCAGCTGCCTGGTGATCTTAGCTTTGATTCGGGAAGCTGGTGCTTCTGGCAAGTGGAATGCAAAGTACTGGTACGTCCCAAGGCTCCTCCGTGCATCCTGGCACGTTCCTTGTAGGGATAGACTGGCCCATGGGGGAGATGAGGATGATCTGTGCCAGTAGTGAGCAGTCCCTAATCCTCCTCAGTGCTGCTTGTAGCCTGTCGAGGGGCTCCATATAGTTCCTGGTGTTGGAAAGGGAGAAGAGTTCTCAAACATCTTCATAGGATGGTGCTGAGGAATGTCTTTTATTTGGTTTTGAACAAGTTGCATCTGCTAATAACAGCTGACCAAAGAAAAGTATTGGAGGAGTTAAACCAGTTGAGAGCCCTTTATCTTCCAGTGGCCTTCTGGTATGGTAACATAATTATTCCTGGGAATTGCTTATGGAAGAGGTGTGTCTCTGCTTGGCTGGCACAGAGGCTTGAGAAATGTCAAAGAGCAAGGGAGGTTTTAAACATATGTCTTGCAGTTAATAAATGGCAATAAAAGTACATGATACTGCTAGTACCATCATCTTTCTTGAAAATACCAAAGGAGGGACTGGTTTGGTTTCTGTGCAGAAATTGTATTGAAACTCCAGTTCTCATATAAAAGTTTCTCATAGCTGGATCTCTTTGTGTTGCTCTATGAAGCAAATGCTTTCGTGGTTTGCTCCATTGACCCACTGTGTGTAAGATGCTGCTCCAAAGTTACAAGCTGCTCTTCTGTTTGATTCACACTTCTTAGCAAAGCCTACAAAGGGTTTTGCATCATGGGCAATAATGTTGTTCAGTGCAAAGACTTTGTTCTGCTGTAGCATTTTGAAACTTTGTGTTGTCATGCCCCCATGACAAGGAGAACACAATAGGAGTCATAATGACACACAAGGTTTGCACAATTCCCAAATTCATTGCAGGTGGGCGGTTCCTGGTAACTCCAAGCACAAGGCTGTGGAAGTACATGAACTTGCCTGAGTTGTGTGATTGGTTCTCAATTATTTCCAAAGAGTTCTTGGAGAATCGGTGTCTGGTATTTTATTTAATATTGTTTGTGTTTTGGGAGAGCAGCCACCTGCACGTAGTATTGCCAACTGTTGTTCAGTTGTTCATTTCACTGTCTCTCCAGGTTCACTAAAATAAATTCTTTTTAGAGGATCTTTTGGTTTCCCTCTCTGACTACTGTATGCAAGGTGCACCTGAACACTCTCCTGTTTATGAAGCTGCGAGTGCTGGGGGGTAGCAGTGGCTCAGCAGTTGTATAAGGGAGATCTCTGCAAGGTCTCATTAAACTGAGATTAATGTTAGAGCATCTTCCTTCTCCTGGGAAAAGAAGGTGGTGTCCTACACTTCTCTCTGTGTACTGCAACTGCTCCTTTCCTTGCTTTAGCTGTTCTGCTTGGCTTGTGCTTTCTCCGTGGTTATCCGCCTTGACAGTGTGTCACAGCCAAGCAGGGTGGTAGAGATGAACAGTTAAAGAATAGCTCAGGCTCGTTTCATTGATTTCAAGCTAAAATTGTTCTTAAACTTGGCCTTTCCCAGTGAGTCATGGCACCTGTAATCAATAAATGTGGTAAGTCTGGTATTTAAGTGATACTTTGCTCTGTTCTGTTGGTGTGAGATCGCTGGTGCTAAGGAAGAGCTTTTTGCTGTGCAGGTGACCCAGCCTCTGTTCTGTTGCTGTTGCTGGCTGTGTTGGTAACAGCAACAAGGCAAACTGCTGGGTGCAGGAGAGAACCTGGTTCAGACAAGGCCATGGTGGTGACGGTTTGTTATAGCAGCACCAACTGCCTGGAGTTCAAACAAAGCTGGCTGATAAGGCCTCTTTTATTTTAGCAGGGTTGATAAAGTGTTATCAGATGCATAGGTAGAAGTTCTCCCCTCAAGGACCTGTAAGCAGGAAGGAATGAGAAGGAGACCTAAATCAAGGCAGGATTTAAGAGTTCTTGAGATACTTGCTGGCATTTTGAAAAGAAAGCTCTTGGACTGTATCCCATTGAAAACCTGTTCAAGTTGAGTAAAGGTTGCCAAGGAAGCACACAGATGGTACCTTGCAACTCTGCTACGTGAGCAAAATAAACTCATTAGGGGTATGTTTTTGTTGTGGGGTTCACTTGAGACTGCATCCACACTTAATACTGTCTACGTAGTAAAAACTTCTGACCTGGGCTTCCTCTTCTTGCAAGACTGGATTAACTTGTGTGATTGGGACTTACAACATTTTGGCTGGAAACTCCACTCCCGGGAGGACATAAGGAAAAACTGCAACAAATTTCTGCACAGGGTAATTCCCTGCCAGGCTATGCCAAGTTGATGGAGATAAATGGAGAGTGTCTCAGCAAGCTGTGCACGGGTACCAAGATACATTGCTGTGTGCAGAAGCAAGGAAGCCAAAGGAAAACGTGGAGCTCTGGATTGGTAACACTCAGCAGTGAGGAACAATCCATGCTGCTCCTGGGCAGGAGCATTTGTCCTTCTAGTGAATATGGGTTCACATGCCACGTCTTACGGCATCTGAAATGAATGGAGCTGAGCAAGGAAGACAGACTGAAATCTGGTTTTGATGTTAAACTGCTGCTTAGTCTGTGATTGGAAACAGGATTGTCTTGCAACTCGTGCTTTCATTGCCTTTCTATATGAATAGTGAGGAGATCTTGCTTTGTGTCTGGATCTAATCCAATGAGGTGAAAAAGGGGATGTTGTTGTATTTAGCTGAGCGTTCAGGTAAGGAAGCAGCAGGAGTTTGATGTTCTGTCAGGTGTCCATATCCTGAGTACCAGCAAAACTTGGGTTGGCTCAGCCTTGGGCTATTGTTCCCTCTAAACAGCTGCCCTCAATGCATCTTAAAAGAAGAGAATGTTGCACATAGTTTCTGGTAAAAGCCTGGTCTTTGAAAGCCTAAAGAATTGTTTCCCTGGAAAATAAGAACATTAGATACATGCAGACCTGGCATAGCTTCAGAGGCTACTGGAGAATTCCTCTCTGGCTACTGGTAGCCACAACTGTTACCAGATGGTTGTAAATGCTGACTGGCAGACAACTGCAGAGCACATGGGGCTGGAGTTTTATGTAAGGCTCCAAAGGTGTGTGGGAGAGAAGCTGGCCTGCTAAAATGTAAATGTGCATCTGGAAGATAAGATTATACAGATTGTGGAATCTATTTCTAGAATTGGAAGAGATACTTGCCTATTGTACTAAAACCAAAATTCTTCTCTTTGATAAGAGCCTTGTAAACTTGTGATAATAACGCTGCTGGGACAACGTGTGCTGCAGGGGATGCTGTTCCTTCTTTGCCTTTGCTCAAAACTGCTTGTGCTCTGATCCTCTCCCATACTGTGACACTCAAAGGTTCTTTGGTCAGAAGGAAACTCTGATATCAGTCTATGAGAGGTGACTTTTGTAGTTTGCCTTCTCTGATCCCTTCAGGGTGATGGTTCTTCATGTGAGTTACTGCTCAGTTCAGAACTACACTTCTTAGCCTGTTGAACAAGTTGTTGTGGGCTGGAGTGTGAGTGTTGGAGCTCTTGCATAAGCAGGCTCAAACAGCACGCTTCTGGATGCAATTAATGTTTCAGGATAAAACATTCTAGCAAGGTGTTTAATGTAGAGTTGTGTCTCTCAAATCAAGCCCCCTCTTCTTTGCTCCTAACACTGAGTTTGTTTCTGCTGGCACAGCTGAGGTCTCTTGTTCTAAAGTGAGGAGGGTAATTAGTAGAGTTTCTCTGTGGGTTTGCCTCGTTTAACAGGTCCAGGATATTGATTGACAGCGGGAAAGGGTGCGTCTCCTTGGCACTTTCCTTTCCTTGTCTGGCTAAGGCCAAGTTGTGTGTTATACATGGGCGTGATACACTCTCCTTTCATTGCACAGCACCTTGTCACTGCTCTGTAACTTTTGCTAACTTAAAGTGAATGTAGCTTTGTGAAAATAAGTCCCTCTGTCAGGGATGTCTAATAAAAGACTTGTGATCTGATACTATTTTTGAAATTTTAGTTGAGGTGCTAAATCATTGTAGAAGGATTTACTTTCCAAGTAAGCTACACTTTTATCCTTCCTCTCTTTTTTGGGGTTCTCATACATTTTTTTTCTGTGCACATTCTTCACCCCTGTATGTGCTGATGGCTCTCAAACACAGACACCTGTAGCAGCTCAGAGCCATATTTTCTCCATGGTGATTGGTGCTGCCAGTGATTCTAGGTGACTGGAATGTCACGTAGGTGACATATTCCAGTCACCTAGATCCTAGTGATTCAGGGGACTGACTGACTCAGGTGATTTGATCCACATGTGATCCTCTGGTCCTCTGAACCAGGGCTGCATTGCAGTCCTTTGGTGAGCTCAGCGCAGTGCTGCACAGGTGGCTGGAGATGTTGGAGTGTGAGCAGGAAAGGTAAAAGGGCAGTAGTGTAACAAAGAGGTACAAGTTCAAGGAGTTTCTAAAGGGAGTTCTCAAAATATGCCTGTGGAGCATCCTGTTTATCACACCATTTCCTTCTTTTGGACCTTCACAGCTGGTGCAAGGCCTTGCTAGGAACTCTTTGAAAAACAACTCAAGCTCCTCAGGAGTGGCTGTATTAAGTCATTATCCAAAGGCCATTGTTGCTGGCAGGAGCACAGAAGCAGCACCTTGTTTCCTTGTGCTGTTCCCATCTATACAGGTGTGAAAGCTCCTCCCCTCAGTCTCTCACCTCCATCCCCACTGTTTGAAGCGTCCAAGGCCCTGTGTTCACTTGTCAGCTCCTTTGGTGCTCCTGGTCTTTCTCATGCAACATCAGCCCCCTGTTCCCCACCTTGCTGTAGGTGTGTGTGAACCCCTTCTGACCATGTAAAATATCCATTCTGATCCTTCATTGCACCGCAGAAGTTCTGGCCCCCGCTGCACATATGTGTTGTGTACAGAGCAGCTGGCAAATTGCTCCCTGCCCAACAAATTAAAATAAAATACTGAGTGGAGCATCTATAAACTGCAGCTTGTGAGAGATGGCCAGGGCAGGCAGGAGCACTTACACCAGGGTAAGTTGTCAGGATGTGGATTCAACCCTTTGCTCTTGAGTTGGCAGAGTTTTACTTGTCACATAGCACCTCTGCAGAGGGCAGATGTGACAGCCTCCTGAGCTGTCGGGAATAGGAGCTGGAGCCTGGTATTCCCCGTGTGATTGCTGGCTTGCAAGTCAGGTCTGATTTGTCCTGCTTGGATCCTCCTGTCGCTGTGAGAGACCAGGCACCGGGACACTGCCTTGTGCTTCGGCTGCTGAGTGAATTGCAGGTGCGAAATTCCCTTCCCCTGCCCCCACCTCGAGCAGGGAGTTTGGCTTGATATTTTACAAAAGCAAGTTAATAATTAATGCAGCTCCCCTGCAGGCAGCACAGCGCCCTTTCTGCCGTGCCCATGGAGAGACCTGAAAATGTGATTCTTCCTCTTTTTGGCTCAATAGCTGGAGGGTTACCTGGGGTGAAAACTGATGCTAGTCAATAATGCCTGAGCCTGGGAGTTGGCCTTTAGGTTGGGTTTGTCTGAATGTTTATGCAAATGCTGCAGTTTTTCCTTTTCTTTGGATAAGGTCAACTCAAGGGATTGCAAAATGGCCAAGTGCAAAACCCTTTTTAAAATCCTCTTGTTCTATCTGTGCTAGTTTGCTTTATCAATGTGAAAATGGAACTGTGAAGTGCTGCACCAGAGCGCTGTGCTAGACTGGTATCAGGTTTTAGTCACTCGATAGTGATGTTGTCTCAGTCTGCTCTGGCTGATTTGTTACCTGCTAAACCAAAATAAATAACCTACTTCTGCCTGCTTTCTGCTCAGGCTGCTTTTGTTTATATGGCTTTGCTTTCCTTTTTTGTTAGGATTTTTGTTGCCAAGATACTACAGCAAGGAAGATGAGAAGGTTCTTAAGACCCGGACACGATCCAGTGCGAGAGAGGCTCAAACGCGACCTTTTCCAGTTTAACAAGGTACGGGGCTTTCCTCAGACCTCAAGGCAAATCTATCCTGAGCCACTGCATCCTGCAAAAGGAGGGACAAACTACTTGAGTGTGGGTGGAAAAGTTAAATTTAGGAGAGGTGGTTTGTTCTCTTTTTCAGTTCTGTCCTTTTCTCCCCCGATGTGCCTGAGTAGTTTCCTTTAAGCTCCTGGGCACGTTCTCAATTCTGTCTCTCCTTTTTAAGAGGAAGGATATTGTGATGTTGTTGAGTGGCACTTGCTGAAAGAAGAGATCTTCACAGCAGCTTTTCTATCCTCTGAGTGGTCTGCCACTTGTCCTGCTATGTGCTGGGACTGTTTCTGTTATAGGTAGTCCTTGTTAGGAAAATAAACATTTTTCTAAAGATACACAGAACCCACAGCTTGTGATGCAGCTAAATCCAGAGTTCTTTGTCCCTGATTATACTTTGGATTTACAAGTGAACCTCTGCTTTTAAATGTGAATTTAAAAGGCTGTGCTAGCACCTAGGCAGCACAATGGCCATTAATAATGTATTTACTATTATCTTAGTCTGAATCTGTTTCTAGGTTTTTCGTTCCCTCTGTGAAGAAGAAATAGCAATGGCTGTGTTATCTATCCAACACTCTGGGCATTTTTCCTTTGAGCCCTGGCCAGGAGCATAGTGCTTTTATCTTTGAAAAGGCCTTGTATTAAATCATTGCTAGGCTAATGGCTACTTATATCTTCTTTGGGGAGCAGAAATATATTTGTAGGTTTTGTGTTTCCAAGGCTTAAATGGAATTTTTCTGAAAAGTGTAATGGATAAATGAAATCAGCCTAGGAAATAACCTCCTTGATTCATTAGAATTGTAGCATAGATGGATACTTTAAGTGGAACTGTGGATATTTGAGATAAATGATTTAATGTAATTGGTACTAAGTGACACCAATTCCATGCATACCTCCCTGCCACTGGGGAGACAAAGGAACTCAGGAGTGCTTCAGGTCTGTTTTCTGCCTGCTACCACGAGGAAATCCTAATGCAGATGCAGTAGAAGAATCAGTAAATGCAGATTTGAGTTGTTTGCATCCAGCTAAATGCAATGGCAGCTTCAGAAAAGACATCCCAGGGATGGGTGAGAGTTGCTTATAAGCATTTAAAATTATATATACGTTGGAAAAACTTCTGCTATTTTAGGGCTGTCTCTTCCTTGAATATGTCTCTCTTATGAGAATATTTGGCTAAGCTTTACCTGCCAGAGACACACTAATTTGGATAATGCAAAACAGGGTTGAAAGAGCTGGCTTTTGCAGCAGAGGGAAACTTCCAAATATATTAGAAGCTGACATCAGGATTTGTGACTCCATTTGATTCAGTCCTGAAGGTAAATACTGCATCTTGTTTCTAGGGAGACAACTACTTTGGACACTTCCTAATGGTTTACTCTCATTAACAGCTTGGTAATTAAAGGCCTTGTAAAATGCATTTGCACCTTTAAGCCACAGTAACTTGTTCTTTTCTAATAAAGAATCAGAAGGGAATGAACATTATACCAGAATCTTTTACACTCTACTTCTTTCTTGCATAAAAGTGAGGGGTTTTTTTCCCAAGTCTTGTGTCTCCCATTCCAGTATTTCCAGAGATAATGGGTAATTTGAAAGTTTCTACCCTTTGATCCAACAAACATCTACTCACAGCTAGGCAGACTGAGAAAATCTGGGAAAGTCAGACCTTAATTCTGAGCTGTTGAAGGTTGTGGCTTCAAGGAGCCAAGAATCATAGTGCTTTTTGTGCCAAGGCTGTCCTGGTCTAATGTGCTATTAGAACAAGCCCATTAGTGCTGGTAAGCAGGTTTTTAAACACTTGTTATTTGAGGTCTTTGAAAGACTTCTGGTTAAGAACCTGCTTGGGAGATATTTTGTGGGACTAAAGTTGCTGATCAGAGAAATTGCACGGTGGATTTGCACCTCTTCAGTGTGTGATGCGGGTCATGACTAAAGGCAAGGTCTGTACCTTAAAGGTGCTGGGGATTCCTGCCCTCATTTTACTCTGAAGTTGAATATAAATGCATGATGCCACACAGATTTAGTGTTAGTGTAGTGGAATGTATTCGACCACGCTGACCTAGAATGGACTTCAATTTAGAAAGTCTCTTTAATTGGTGGTGGTGGATTTTTGTTTGTTTGTTTACTCTGTCAGGTATAAACAGGCTGTGATCTTTTTACTGCCTCTCTCTTGCATTTCTGTTTTGCATAAGAGGCGGTCCAGATGGTTTTAAAGGACTGATTGATGACTGGACTAGCACTTCAAACTGTCTTCAAACTTGTGTTTGTTTCAAAAAACACCTTCCTAAATTCTGCTAGTCACTTAGCTTTGCATATCTGTTTCTCTGTATGAGTAAGAACTTCCCATGCTTGTGTGTACCTGTTGCAAGAATCTGTTTTTAGCTCAGTGGATAGAACGAAGGATAAGGTATGTGGACCTGGCAGTCTACTTCTCTGAGTTTATCCTGCTTTTGGAAGTAGTATTTGGATGCCTTTGGCTCAGTCCAAGCCCTGCAGAAGAAACATGTTCAGGCTGGCATTGTCAGACTAGATGATGGGTAACACACAGGTGAACCAGCCTGTCTTACAGCTGAATGTTACCCAACTGGGAACATTGCATTTAATTTATGGCTTCATGTTTTTTCCCCGTTTTCAGCCTTGCTGCCCCTTTGCTGATGGGTGTGATGGGTAGCTCACCTGAAATCTGAATTGGTGTCTCTGCAAAGTGGAGTTAGCACATACAGGCTTCTTTGTTTCTTCAAAAGATGAATTAACAAAGGGATGGGGTTTGTATTGCCTGTGGTTGGGTTTGTCTCTGCTCTGTCATAAAACAATCTGAGAGGAGAAGCAGAGACAAGTGAAAGGAGGAAGACAAGAGCTGAATTTCATCGGCACAGCTTTAGTGTGGGCTGGGAACAACTGTTCAGTTTGGCCACATTTTTCCTGCAGTAAATATGACTGACACGAAGCATTTCTGTCAGTGCTGCTGACACCAGGCTTGCTTGAGTCTGACAAATCTGTGGAGAATGAAAAAAAGCTCCTACCTTTCTCCAAAGAAACAAAGGCCCTTTTGAGAAGGAGGGCACATTGTGGGCACTCCAGTTTCTTATTTCAGCCCTGCTGAAAGGCTCCTTTGTAACCTCTGCTGCCTCCTGCCCCCCTCTCTCCCCCTTGCTGCGTTTACCTGCTGGGCAGGTGAAAGGATTGGCTGATGAAAGCTGCCGAGAGAGGGGAGGGAAGGAGGGCAGCCCAAAGCTGGCTTCATGTGAATAAACAACTGGGTGCAAATAAGTACAGGGAAAAGATCTGTGTAATCAGGGCAGTGAATGTGAATGCCTGGCCCTGGTGGTGTCAAATGCAGCCCAAAGTGAAGCCTTTATTGCCCAGCTGTGGAAACAAATGAATGACATGAGAGAGTTATCTTTGTTGCATCTTATGGGCATCTTGGTTGAAGATTCAGAGCCATCAGAAACCTTTAGTACATTTACTGCTCTCCATGAGCAGTTGTGTAGCACACTGTGGTTGTTACTGATACTTCGCTTTTGCAGATTTGTCTGTGGTATGGGGGGTACTTCAAATTTTCGGTTGAATGAAAACCTGGAGAAAAAAAAAAATCACCCTCCTATTATTATTACTGAATCATACACACTTGGTTGTGCAGTTCATAGGTCTCATACTTGAAAATTAAAGCCTTTATTGACTTGTCTAATGTGTTTACAAATTAACACATCAAACCCAAGATATAATTAGGCCAGTATTAAGGCTGGTGTTGACAGCTTCCTAACAGGCAGTGCAGCATTGTATAAGTCATGGTTTTCTGGGAGTTGTGGCTAAAGCTTTATCTTCTGCGCTGGATGAAATCTCAGAATAATCACAGTTTCTAATTGACGTGTCACTGAAAATTGCACCTAGTTGAGCTGATAACTTGACGGTGCAGTGACTGTGAGCAAGTTGAAACTAAAACTAACAGGGGAGTTACACTGGTGTCTCCCTAACAAGTTCCTCACTTTGTTTTGGGTGAGAGTGGAATGGTGTTTATTGCCTGTGCTACACCTGATTCATTTAAATGCCTGATTTGTTGTTAAGATAACGCCTTACCTTGGATCTTCTTCCCAGAATTTTGCACCATAGCGTTATACTCCCACAACCTTGACAATTAGGAAGCTTTTCTGTGTTGTCTCAGTAGCTATCACAGTGGGGAGAAATTCCTCTTTGCCTCTGCTGGATTAGGAAACTGCCATGTTTCAATTCTGAATCCATTGATAAATTCCTAATTTCATACAGCCTTCTCTAGGAAGTTTTATAAGTGTAGCTATGCAAAGGTTGGTTAGCAGCAGCTTCAAGGGTGGCAGTAAAAAGATGGACTTCTCAAAATTTGTTTTTAATAGGGCAAACCTAACACCTAAATTACCTTCTTAGAATATATATAGGTAAGGCTGTAAATTAAGTTATCATAAAAGGAAGTAAACGCAGTGGTCTTAGAGCTTGTAGTACTAATCTTGGCTTACTACCTATAAAATGTAAAATTTCTAACTACTCTTTTGCCCAGCCTAATGAGCTGGCAAGCAGAAAATTTGGAATGCTCCAATATTTCCAGTTTTATCTTCTACAGAAGCTCATCTTCCCTTAAGAGGACCTCAGGCTGGGGTAACCAGTATTTAGAGGATGGAGGTCTTTTCTTGCAGCTTAGGAATTGTGGTCAAATGGGTAAAAAGTGAAGCAAACTGGCAGACTCTGGAGTCAGCTGGATCCTCCTGTGCTGTGTCTTTGAGCAGGACATTAAAGTGCCTTGCAGCAGCTGGGGCACCTCAGGCTATGGCCTGACCACAGAAATGAAACCAGCTCCATTTGATTCCCGTGCAGGGGATTAAGTTGGGAAATCACTGTGCAGGAAATAAAGTCCAGGTGTTACTTTTAGGCTGAATAAAGCATAAAACTTAAATGATGTGGTAGCTCTGCTTCAAAGACATGATGGAAATGAGGATGGGAGTGAGGTGCAAGTGCCATAGATGGAGGGTTCTCTGCTTTTTTGTTTGTTTGTTTGTTTGTTTGTTTTTCAATAGTGAGTGAATGAATTCCTATTCTGTAGCTGGCCAGCTTGTCTTAGAAGAAGGTATTTTCCACAAGTTGGGCCTGTAAGGATCAGTGTTTTCTAGGAAGCATGCCTGTTAATGTTCCCTATTAATCTGTGGGCACACCAGCCCTCTTTACTTGGCTGTGTGCTGGTGCATACTGGTTTTGCCTAAACCAGGATAAGAGCTGTGCATTAGCACTTCTGAAAACCTCACAGAGCTATTCTCCAAGCAGCTTGGTGGCATCCTGTAAGTATGGCAGGACATTATTCCCTGGTGTGTAAATGCATCAGCCATGCTCAGTGTGGTGTGTACCAACGCTCCAAATCTCCCTCCTGGAGCACTGTGAATTGTAGTTTAGGGAAGCCACCAAGGCCAAGCAACACTGCTCCCTGTGACAGTGACATCTTCTTAGTCCCCAATGGCTTTGAATTATTCTGAGGTGGCCTAGCAGGCTGCTGCTCTCATTAAATTCCAGTGCTCCTCTCGTTCCCTCTGGAAAATGGATATGGATTACATTAGTTTTCCTGGCTGCTCACAGGAAATCTGTTTCGTTTCCTTGATGAGCACTGATGTTCACTCACAGCTCTGCATTGCTTTGCACCATTTCTTCATGTCAGTCACCAAAAAGAGGTCAGGAAGGCTGACCTGTGTGGAATTTGGCAGATAAAGCTGATCTTACAGCGCACAGCATTTGTGTCAGACTCTGAAATTGTGCTGAGCAGCTGGTTTACAGAAGTGCAGCTGATGTGGAGTGATGGAGTGTGTTGTATTGACTGACTAAGCCGTGCTTATGCAGAGTTATTTATAATCTTAGCATCAAGAGCTGCTTGGGCTACTGTTTTCAGAATATTTCTCTTTCATTTCTGTTACACTTCTGGATATCCTGGCTGTGGAGCCAGGGATTCTTGGCACATGTGCATCATTAGGCTGTCGTTCAGCAAATCTAACCTGTGTTTGAGCACCTTTCAGCAGAAAAAGCTGCCATTAAGTGCTGTATTTCACACTGCCATGCCATGTTTACTTTCTGGGTTTTATCTCTGCCCAGCAATGCCCATGAAACAAGCTGCTGATCGTGATTTTTCCTTCTCTCCCCCAGACTGTGGAACATGGATTTCCCCACCAGCCCAGTGCCCTGGGCTACAGCCCATTTCTCCGTCTCATGGCCATTGGGACACGATCAGGAGCCATCAAATTGTATCCTTTGAACACCTTGGGTGAGAGAGTTCTTTATCCTCAACAGAATGTGGAGCTTTGAAGACACTTAACAGTTAGATCAAGTATGAATTTGCAAGCAAGGGTTACTGGAACACTGAAGCAGTTTGCCAGGGTTTGGAGTGGTTTTGGACTGATTAGGGTGGGATTATTTTTCCAAGAGCTGAGCTCCAACAGAAGCTGAGCTGATGCAGATATTAAACAAGACTCTGCTCTTGCTATGCAGAAGGTCAGACTAGATCTGGCCTAAGTTTAGCAATCCTTCACATTGTAAATTCCAGAGTTGTTTAAATATTTGGGGCAGGGTTCCTTTTTCTCTTTTTTTTTTTTTCCCTAAAGCAATTCTATTTCAAAGGTTAAAGCTGAAGTCAGAATTGCTTTCGACTTCCTGAGTTTTTGACCATCCAGGAATTAAAAACCTAAACATTGAAGGTGGTAATTTATTTTTGTTTTAGCTAATGATGTCCAGGCTGATTTTTGTGTGTGTGAGGTGATTCTCATGGCAGAGACCAGTCAGATGAGCTGTAAAACAGGCATGCCACCCAGCCCAGAAAGGAAAAGTTGGTGCTGTCTCTGCCAGCTTAATCATTCATTGCTGGTGTTGTTTGTGCTCAGAGGCTGGACTCCACATGCAGGCAGTAGCCATCTGTCTCCTGGTTACAAATTAGTTAAGCAGGATTGTAGTGTCTGGGAAACCACGAAACATCCCTGAGAAAAAACAGGGTCCAGGCACCTCTTCTGCATATGCTGGAGGAAGAAGGGAACTTCCCTGTTCTCCACAGTGAGCACAGCCTGCAAATTTTACAAGCATGTAAAATCAAAAGTAGATTTGCATTGATGCTTTGCAGTCCAGGTCACCAACAGTAAAACGTGGTTTCAAACTAATCTCTTTTTGTCTTGCTTGCTAGCAAGCTTCTTATCAATTAATTGTAGCTGTGGGTCACCTTAAATACTGTAGATCCTCAACAAACTCATCAGATATGGTGCTCCCGGGGTGGAGTTCATGGGTTTACATGAAGAAAACAACACTGTAATGCAGATTCACTTTATACCTGATCAGGTAAGTGCATTTTCAGTACCTCTGTGACTTACGTAGATCTCTCCTAAACAGGTGTTGGTTTTATTCCAGGGATCTGGGCTCCTATTACCAAGAATATTCAGATGCTGCTTGGTTGGGAATGTTTATCCCAGTGTATTTTGTGCTCTCAGCAGTGCTTGTTGCTGTGGAGATGCTCAGTAAAACTAAAAGAGAAGCTTTAAACTAAAGAGTAGCTTTATTGTTCATAACTGTTAGTCATTTATCTCCAGCAACATCCTGGGAATGGTAATAAGGCCAGGACAGTTCAGGCAATCTGCTGCAGAAGCAAGAACTTCCTTTTCCTTTTGCAGCCCCAATTTTTCAGTAGGACTGGGTGGTCTTTCCTCTGCACAACAGATAGAACAGGAGCTGCTGCTGAGCTGATGTAATTATTTTCAGGAGCTCAAACCAGCACTGCTAACCTCGTCTGCTGTTAAGTTTGTTGCCTTTGTGTTTGGGGGTATTGAATCTTGCTCCTGGGGATTGCTGAACAGTTATTGCCACACACTAAAAATAGGAAAGCAGAATTTTCCAAATGTCTGGTGGCTGTCTAACCACTTTCCCTTTCCCTTGACTGTCAGACTGGTGTCTTGGTCACAGACTTTGTTGCCTGATGCCCCCAGTGTAGCACAAGTGGCCTCTTTATGAGAGGGATTTGATTCTTGAGGCGGTTTTGGGTGTCTGTTTGCTTAACTAATGGTATAAACTGAAACTCCCATGGGGAGTGTTGCACCAGGTGTGGCTGCAGCAGGTAAAATGCTTCAATTTGAACATCCAGCCAGCAGGGCTGGGCTCATAAAAGGATTCTGACACAACCCTCCAGAATGAGGTTGGACACGAAGAATGTGAGGAGTGTGGTGTAGCAGAGTGTATCAGCCCCACCCAAAGCTGGGGTGTGTTCAGCAAACCTGTGCTGAGCCAGGAGGAGGTGAGATACAGCCTGCAGCTGCATGGCTGGGCTTTACAGCACAGGCTGATCTTCTTCAGGAGCCTAAATCCTCATCATCCCCCTCAGTGATAACCTGTGCCTTTATAACAGGGTTTTTAGCCTCTAGGCTACTTCTCGTCTCCCTCCACCCCCCAAATCTCATTGCTGCAGTGTTTGTCCACTGCCATAAAAAACTGAACTGGCTCCCCAGTCCTGTTTTAGCAGGGAATTATGAACAGCAGCAACTCTACTGCTAAATTTACTGTGTTATATTTAATACTGACATTCCGAAAAAAGCAAGTTGTGTGATTTTGCAGTGCCAGCTGGTGACACTGCTGGATGATAACAGCTTGCACCTCTGGAGCCTGAAGCAGCATGGAGGAGCATCCGAGCTGCTGGAGGAGCATCGCTTCACCCTCAAAGGGCCACCTGGGTAAGCCACAGGAGGGGCTTGGAGCTGCTCTGGGGATAAGCAACTCAGAAAATTCTGCTATTGTTTAAGCTAGAGCTTGTCCAGTTCTTACAGCCTGCCACTCCTCTGAATCCATTGAAAGGGCATTCATGGAAACCAACCAGAAGCTGGCTAGGGCATGGGACATCAGCTTTTAAAAGTGCTGAAGCAGTGCAAAGGGTGACATCTTTTAAAATATTGTGCATTTTCTGCTGTGAGTAAAGGAGTTGTTAAGGTTAGGTAAATCTAGCCATGCCTTAAGTCAGACTTTGAAATGCTGTTGTGGTTTTAGTTTCACTTGATCTTGCCAGTTTTAGGTGAGCTATTTTTAGGAACACTTAGAGAGGGTTCTGTGAAAAAGGTGTCTGGTTCTTCGTCCCTGCACTTGTCAAAAATTTTTGACATAATTTGTCTTAAAGCTGATGTTTTCCTCCTTAAAAAGAAATCATGCCTCCAAAACAAATTATACCAATAAATGTCCCTCTTATGTTGTTAACTCTCCCAAATTCAGTAACAAGAGTATCTTTGCATTCCCAGCTCTCCACCAAGTGCCACCCAGGTGACAGCTGTGCTTCCCCATTCCTCACGGGAAGTGCTGTACCTCGGCACGGAGAGTGGCAACATCTTTGTGGTGGAGCTGCCTTCATTCCGAGTGCTGGAGGACAGGACCATCACCCCTGAGGCCGTGCTGCAGCGGTGAGTGAGCAAACAAGAGGTGGAATCCCATTACCAAACACATCCTTTGTTAAAATGTCACCCTAGATTATGTACTGGGGCCTCTCTGTTGTGTTAAGCATTGTCCCTATCTGCCTCACTCGCATGAAAGTAACTTTTGGTCCTGGTGTGTTAAGTAACAGTTTCTGTCCTGGTCAGCCTGGTGTTGTCACTGTGGGGGTACAGCATGTCCACTTGGGGTGAATCTGCAAACCTTGTGTTTAGTTTTGAAAAAAAAATACTTTGTTTAGCTGTAATTACCCATTTGTTTTTTCAACCCCTGGAAGAACAGCTGATACTGCTTTGTTCAAATGGGGATTTTGTCACTCTGGAGATTCGACTGTTGCTGAAAACTGTCCTACTTCATGTCTCCTACTGACATTTCCATCTTACCTTTATTCTGTGAGAGAATAGGGTGGGTGGTTCAAACTGTGTTTACAGTCCTGGGATCCAGTCCTGGAATTCATTGTAAACCTTGGCCTTTCCTTGAAGAAAATGGGACTGGGTGCATGTCCATGTGTTAGGCCTGGTGTGATGTCTCCCGTAAGATTTTTCTGCTGCTTGAAGGATTTGTGGGAAGATTGTAATTACCTGTTTCAACTTCGTTGCTTAATTTCTTGTTCTTACACCTTTTATTACAGTCCTTCTAGGTTGTACCTGGACTCAGCTTCTCTTGGTTTTCTCTTCTGCTCCTGCAGGATACCAGAAGATAACTGCAACAGACGATCCTGTGAACTGGTGGAAGCCCTTCGGGAGCATCCTAAGAACCCTGACCAGATCCTAATTGGATACAGCAGGGGCTTGATTGTCCTCTGGGACCTGCAGAATAACAAAGCAACACACCATTTCCTGGGCAGCCAGGTATTGATTCAATCTTGAGTCAGTTCAGCAGGGCAGGAGGGGCTCTCACTGACACTGAAGACAAAGCAGGTGCAGGGAGAGCCTGAAAAAATGCTTTTTTAGTAAAAACGGTTGTTTTGGGGAGATAACAGCTCTCTGGAGAGCAGTCATTTGTATGGCTTTCTTTTCAGCAACTGGAGAACCTCTACTGGCAGAGGGATGGCAGTAAATTCATTAGTTGTCACTACGATGGAAGTTACACCCAGTGGCCAGTATCCAGTGACAACAGGCAGCCAGAGCCTCTGGAAAACACTGTGCCTTATGGTCAGTAAGTGAGGTTTAACTGTTGTGTATTTGTCCAAACTCAAACTAATTCTGAGCTTGTGTAGGATATTCAAGTCACAATTCTCCCTAGTGTCTAATGGCAAAATGCAGAGGTGCCTCTTGAATGGCTTGTGAGCCTGGACTAAGGGATTCCAGCCTGGTTTTTATCTTGGATTTGAAACTCCCTTGCATTGTTGAACTCTGTCCTGAACATGGAGAGCAAGTCTGTTGACAAAATTAGTGCCCCTTATGAAGAAGGATGTTGGTGATTCAGCTCTTTGTTGTAGCTGGTGTCCTGTTCAGCAGGAGTTGCTTGCATCCTGTGTAATTAATAGTGAGCTGAGTGTATTTTTTGTTGACCTGAGCAGTGATGAAATGAAGCTTCTGATTTGCTGGAACCCATCAAATGGGATGAGCTCACCTTTTGAGCGTAGAGAAGCTTCTAAAGCTCTATCACTTTATATTCCTTTCAGGAGTGACTGTGATTTTAGCAATCCTTTCTAGTTAATCAGCTCCTCCAGCAGCACTTCCACTCCCTGGTACCCATCAGCAACATGGTTTAGAACTTCCCCTGAGCCTAAGCTGTGTTTTGCTGAGGAATTCTGTGGTCAGTGTGTCCCAGAAGACTTGTCTGATGTGGCTTGGTCTGGGGAGGTGGTGCTGGCTCCTACTAATTCAGGTGGCTCCCCTTGGGGTGGAGGGTGAGGTGACTTGGCTGAAGTAGAATCAGCAACTTCTGATGTAAAGATGCACTTCTTGAGTGGTAGCAAATAACTCTGTTTTCTCAGGTCCTTTTCCTTGCAAGGCCATCTCCAAGATCTACTGGCAGACAACAAAAAATGGGTGAGTTTGTGGTGCATCCCTTCAGTCTCACCTATTTAAAGGGTGCAGTGTGCAATGCTATATGAACCTTTTAGAGTAACATTATAAGAACTTGTCAAAGTTTCTTTGGCATTTCTTTGAATTTTTTCTTACTCCTCGCTGCAGCACATACCACTTTAACTCTTTCTTTCTCTTAAGGCTTCCTTACATAATATTCCAAGGAGGAATGCCCCGGGCTAGCTATGGGGACAGGCACAGCATCTCTGTGATCCACGGCAGCCAGCAAACAGCCTTTGACTTTACCTCACGAGTGATAGACTTCTTCATCATCTTCAGTTCAGATCCTGCTGCAGGTGTGTGATGGAAGGGCATTACTGAGGAATTAGGGTAGCTGTGTACGTGTGTGGGAATGTGCCTGGTATAAATAGCATATGAAATGTGATAAGGAGGTCAGTTGTTTGGGGAGTTTCTGAGACTTTAGCAGAGAATCACAGAATCATTTAGTTTGGAAAAGACCCTTAATCTAAGATTGAGTCCAGCTGTGAAAGATTTCCCATTTAAAAGTGAAGTGTAAAATACTGGTGTAAGTAAAGGGCTGGTTACAAATGCCATACATTCCTCAAAAAAATTAGGCCACTCTGTTAATGAGAAAAGATCTCTTAAGCTTATGTCTGTTTAGGCTGGACACTGGACATAACCAAGTCGTGAAATGAGGATCTGAATATTGTTGTTTGGAAATAGCACTTCAAAGGAGGCTAATAATTAAAACCAGAATTTACTCCCACTGAGACACTGCTTCTTTTAATTACTACCTGGATTTGTGTCTGGAGCTCTGGGTAATAAATCAGCAAAGGGTGACATAGAACCAAGGGTCAGTATATGGAGAACTTAATTTCCTTAGTGCTGGTGAACATGAATGTAAACTGAATAGTTCTCATTCCTGGAATTGTATAGAGCTTGTCAGATTCTTGCTTCTGTTGAAGAGCTTTCTTGCCCTTATTTCTGCAGTAACTGTACATTCTTGCCTTTCATGAAACTGTAAAGGGTTTTCCCCAGGAACTCTTTGTTTAATGCTGATGTAGTTCTTGCTTCTGGCTAACTCGGAGTAACTGAGTATAAAATGCTATTTCAAGCTCCAAAAATGTGCAGTGTTGGAAGTTCGATCAGACTAAACTGCAGATTTTTTAGGAGCTTGTAAGTAAATCTTCTGTTACTTGATCTTCTCAGGCTTTCTAGTCTCTGCTTTGCCTGCTAGACAGGGTTCCAAACCAATTTGTCCAGTGTCCTGCCAGGGAGGGTGGTGACAGCCACAGCTCCACATCCGAGTCTGTTGGTGCAGGTTGGATCCCTCTGGCCTGTTCTGGGAAGCAGAGCACAGATCCAGGGGAGGAATGTCTTGGGAAGAGGCAGAAAGAAACAGCTTTTGGATTCCCTCTTGCCTCTCTTCCTAGATCTTAACAGACCCTCTCAGGTCGCTGAAAAGACAGCAGAGAAATGCAGAGTAACTGAGCAGAAATGCCTGCATGTGTCTGTTACTGATTTTCCCTGCACAGCACTGCCTTAGAAGCATCTTCCAAGTGAGCAGAACCTACAGGTCTAAACCTTCAGGCTCACAGAGCTGATAAACTTGAGGTACTGTTCAGTACCTTTTGGTATTATTAAAGGAGACCCTTTTACTTTCTATGAAATTGTCAGAGTGGAGATTCTAGATGATGGAACGAAAGTCTTAAAGATTAAAGAAACCTGAGTTTTTTAGGTCAGAGTTGGACTGCTTAGAGTTCAGTTTCTGGATATGATTAGAAATCCTTTAGGATGAAATAACTGAACTAATAGGCTTTATATTTCTACTTCCCAAGAACTGAATTATCTAGTTAACACCACTTCCAGTGGGTTCAGACAGGAGCTGCTAGAGGAAACTGAAACTGTTTCGCTTAGATGAGGAAGTTTTTTACAATAAAATGAGGTTTCTGTGGTTGACAAGCTCCTTGTGGCTGATTGCCTAAGCTTAGTGGATCTACGTAGCTTGCCTTGTTTGCCCTTAAGCAGTCTTCCCTGCAATGGCAATACCAAGGTATTAATTGTATACCAAAGCCACTTAATTTAATAAGCACAGAGCTTGTGCATTGCAGCATGGTCGTAGCTGGTGACTTTCCACTACCCTGAATATGCTGTGGAAACAGTTTTTAAAAGGCCAGCCCTTCCTGTTTCTTTCTTTTTTTTTTTTAAATGAGGTGGGTGAGTGTATGGCAATCATGACAAATTCTACTGTGCCTGCTACTTCAGCAACTTAAAATAGATTCTTGCCATAAGAAATGATCTCAGATGTGTGTCTTTGCAGGGAAAAAGAAATGTTAAAACAGAGCACTTTTGGTTAATGTTGGCAACAGCAAACTGCAGGGCTGTTACAGTACATTTTGTTTTATTTGTATTTATTATGTATTATTTGTTTTATTATGAAGTCCTGTGGGCAGCTGCAAATGATGGCACATAGGAAAGCAAAGTAAAACTGAATAGAAAACATTTTTTTCATGAAGAAATGGAACTAATTAGTGATGTGTTGTGGCTGGGCCTAGTCAGAGGTGAAACTTGGGGTGCCTCACCAGTGATGCCAAGTACTAATTACTTGATTAATTTTGCTGAGGGAACAGTGTTGGTATGTGCCTTCTTGCAAGTGTATTCCAGGTAATCAACCAAGTAAAGGAGGGAAGTAAAAGCACAGTTTAGGAGGGAAGGTTGGGGAAAAGCTGAGTTGGTTACTTTGCTAATGGCTCACTGTTTATCACCCTGAATCCAGCTGTATATCCACCCAGATTTCTGTAGCTGTGTTAACTGTCACTGCTGTGAACTGGTCTGTGGTTTTGGTTTTCCCCATGAGTTTGCTGCTCTGGCTGACTCGTGAACCTTGCTGCAATAATGTCCTTGTAGACTAGATTTTTTTCACTCAAGATTTTCCACTGTAACTAGAATTAGAATTCTTGTTTGTGTCAGATGTCACCAGTCAAGTTACATTAACATATTTCTTTTGTAGTTGTTCCTAATATACATAAGAATTATTAGGTGATGTACACATCTTTAGAAAGAAAGTCTAGAGGATGTGTCACAACATAGGAGAAGAAGAGAAAATGAAAAGTAAAAGAGCTGAATTGTAAATACTTGTCAGTTCAAGCAGAGAAGCATTCTGCAGAACCCAAGGCATTAGCATGTTTAAGCAGCTTAGCCTGGATGGACTGTGGTCCTAACACTGCACTAAATGGGTCACTGCTGGGATGTATGCATGTCTTTCCACTCAGTGCTGTTAATTAGCTGTAGATAGAGTCTTTGGAATTCTGGCTGTTACAGTAGTATGAACTTTGTGTTATTTAGTCATTGTTGTTAACCAATTTTTTGTTCTGCAATGGAATCTATTAAAAGTCACTGTCACAGTCCCAGGAGCGATGTAAATAAACATGAATTTGCAGTAAATCCGTGCATGTCGTCAGATCCATTCATACTCCATAGGCCCAGTTAACACAGAAGCATTTAAGGTTTTTTCCAACAAAAATGTTGACGTGGAGCTGTGTGATTACAGTTTTCAAAGCAGCCTTACAGGAAGTTTGTTTGCACTGACCTTGGATGGTGAGTTTTGTCAGCCTCAGTGAGTGTTGTTTCTGCAGAGTTCGATGACCCCTCTGCCCTGGTGGTGCTGGCAGAAGAAGAGCTCGTGGTGATAGACTTGAAGAGTGCAGGCTGGCCAGCAGTGCACCCTCCATACCTGGCTTCCCTGCACTGCTCAGCCATCACCTGCTCTCACCACGTCTCCAACATCCCACTGAAGCTCTGGGAGCGGATTATCAGCGCCGGGAGCAAGCAGAACATTCACTACTCCAGTATGGTATGGCAGCTGTGTGTCCCCCTGTGTGTTCCCACGTGTTCAGGGCAGTGTGACTGCCCAGGGTGTGGGTGGTCTGTGCTGCTGATGGTCTGCAGAGGGTTCAGCCCCACCAGACACTGTCCTGCCTCGTAATAGGGTCGAGAGAGAGGCTTTTTCCCAAAGCACCACCAGTACAGTTACTCACACTGGGGAATTCAGATGTGATTTTTTTTTTAAGCTTTGACAAGCCAGAGGGGAAGTCTGAGTGTTCCCAGCTGTCGGTGGTAACAAAGTTCTCATGTAAAAGCATGGAGCTTCTCGGGGAAATGTGTAGAATGCCTTCTAAAAGGCACAGTTGGTGTCAGAATGGGAACATCTAATCCAAACAAAAGCTGACAGCACGGACTGTTTCACTGCCACTTGCACTGGAGTTCATGCCCTCCTGCTGACTTTATATTCTCTCCACACTGTCACTGCCTAGGAAGTCACACACTTCTCTTTCTGTATTTGTAGCCGTGGCCCATTGACGGTGGCACCAACATCGCTCCGGATCCTCCACAGAGGGACTTGCTGCTAACAGGGTAGGTACTGACCCGAGAACCATCAGGGTTCCCCCAGCTCCAGTTCCCCCTTTTGAACTAACTGAGGCTTTCCTGTGGAGTTAAAGTCTGCTCATCTTGTAGGGAGGAGGCTGCAGCTTTACAGTGCAGCATCTCAAAGCTGTGCTGCTGGCTTTGTAAAGCCAGCTGATTTTGCTGCTTCTGAGCAAACGGGTCATGATGTCCACAGATAACCCAGAAAGTGGCTGATTTTTCAGTTTTGATGTGTTATCCATTTCCCCTACTCCCAAAGTGTGTAGGAGTGCAGGCACTAATCCAGCCTGGTTCAAAGGCAGCAGTGTAAAAGTGGAGCTTAATCCTGCATGGTTTGAAGCATTTTTCCCTCTACCTTACACTCTGAATCTTAAAATAGAGGTTAGCTTGGACTCCTGTCTGCTTTGATCAGCATGAACAGATCTAGCAAAGAGGTGGAAGTAGCTAGGAAGACATTGTCTCATTGCATAAAAATGTACCATTTTCTTTTCAAAGCACTTTTGAGAGTTTCAGTGGGCTGTTCCTCAGATTTCATTCTTGATGGAGCATGTTAGAAGCTCCTGCCCTTGTGTTGGAAGACTGTTGCAAATTTTCACCTGGAGAGCTAAGATTAAAGCTTGATTTTTTATTTTTTTTTTTTAAATTTTAGTTTTCCCCTTCGCTCTCAGTAACCATATTTTTGCCTGGATGAGTTTTTCCTTCCATATGCTAGGCTTTTTGCCTTTTCCTTGTCTTTTTGGCATAATCTTAAATTGGTGTAATGTTGTCAGATCACCAAGAACACCTGGATTAAAAAATCCCGACAAGCTAGAAACAAAACCAAACCCCACAAAAAATACCCAAGAAGCCAAAAATCTTTCTCTTCGTGGTTTGTTTTTCTGGTTCTGTATTTTCCCCTCTGTTTTCCCCTCCATGTGCTGTTCTCCTGTGGGATGTGTGTTCCTGTATCTTCCCCTCCAGGCATGAGGATGGCACAGTGAGATTTTGGGATGCCTCTGGTGTCTGCTTGCACCTCCTTTATAAGCTGAGCACAGTGAGAGTGTTCCTGACGGATGCAGATCCCAATGACAACATGAACACCCTGGGGGAGGATGAATGGCCTCCGCTCCGCAAGGTGAGAGAGCTGCTGCTTGCAGAAACTTTCTGAAAACCCTGGGCAGTTCTGATTCCTGCCCAAGTTGAAGACCAGCCCCTCTCTGTTCTCTTGCCTAGGTTGGTACCTTCGATCCTTACAGTGATGATCCAAGACTTGGGATCCAGAAGATCTACCTGTGTAAATACAGTGGATACTTGGCTGTTGCTGGTACAGCAGGACAGGTATTGGAATATGAACAATCAACATAAACGTTGTTTTCAGCTCAGGTTTCAGAGTAATCTGGAGATCTGCTAAAATTCAAAAAGCTCATTTCTCTCGTGGTAAATTGATCTGTTTTCTGGAAATGCTTCATGGGACCCTGTTCTGGTGAGGCCCCACCTGGAGCACTGCATCCAGCACAGGAAGGACATGGAGCTGGTGGAGTGAGTCCAGAGGAGGCCACCAAGCTGGTTAGAGGGATGGAGCAGCTCTGCTCTGAGGAAAGGCTGAGACAATTGAGATTGTTTAGCCTGGAGAAGGGAAGGTTTGGGGTCGCCTTCTGGTACCTGAAAGGAGCCTACAAGAAACATGGATAGAGACTACTTACAAGGTCCTGGAGTGACAGAACAAGGGGGAGTAGCTTCAAACTGAAAGAGAGTAGGTTTAGATTAGATTATTAGATAGGAAGAACTTCTTTACTGTGAGGGTGGCGAGGCACTGTAACAGGTTGCCTGGAGAAGTTGTGGATGCCATGCCTGAAAGTGTTTAAGGCCAGGTTGGATGGAACTCTGACCAGAAAAGGTGTCCCTCTGTCCATGGCAGGAGTTAGAACAAGGTGTTCTTTAAGGTGCCTTCCAACCCACACCATTCTGGGATTTTCTGCTTTCTCTAGTTGGTGGTTAGACATTGTCTGCTGTTACTTACCTGTCCTGAGAGGTGCTGTAGTTCAGCAGCTGTAGGGAAGGGCTGCAGCTTGGAGATCTGCCTGCACAGCAAAAGCTGTAGCAAAGGTTGTTCTCTTCCTTTCAGGTGCTGGTGATGGAACTGAACGATGAGGATGCAGAACACGTGGTGGACCATGCTGAAGCAGATCTCCTGCAGGACCAAGAGGGCTATCGATGGAAAGGCCACGAGAAGCTAAAAACTCGAGATGGCCCTGTTCGATTTGAAGCTGGTTTTCAGCCATTTGTCCTTGTCCAGTGTCAGCCACCAGCTGTGGTCACCTCTTTGGCCCTGCACTCAGAGTGGAAGCTTGTGGCCTTTGGTACCAGCCATGGGTTTGGGCTTTTTGACCATCAGCAGAAGCGACTGGTCTTTGTCAAGTAAGTGTCATCTTTCCAGGAGGTCTGTGGTAATCCTTATGTTAATGATGACCTGGAATTACTAACAAAGCAAGGTGGGATAAGTAATTTTTCAGGAGCTGTCACTGTAGCAAGAAGCTGTGCTTCTTTTCTCTCCACCCTTGAAGATCTCTGACATTTGTGTGGATCCTGCTGGACTCTTGGGAGCGATTGCCACCCAGTAGAAAGTGACCACGTGGCTGCTGTCTCCCTCTTCCAGGTGCACACTGCATCCCAGTGACCAGTTGGCCTTAGAAGGTCCCCTGTCTCGGGTGAAATCCCTGAAGAAGTCCCTCCGTCAGTCGTTCCGGCGGATCAGAAGAAGCCGCGTGTCCAGTAGGAAGCGACGAGGAGGTAGTGGGAATGCCTCAGAGGTGAGGGGTTCACCTTTTTGGGGTTTGTCTGTTTACAGCTGGGAGCCTGCTGAGGCTGCCTAGAGCAGGAGGTGGTCTCAGCCCTGCTATCAAATCAATAGCTATTGGTATGAGGGAAAAATGGCAATTTCTGATGCTGCTGTTAGATAAAAACAGGCACGCTTTTAGAGGAGATCAGTTCAGAGGACAACTTCACTGGTGTGACCCTGCTGTGCCTTTCTATTGCTGCCACCCTCCCTCTCTCTCCCCGCTGTGTCTATCCCTGACTGACAGTGTGTCTCCTCACCTGTGAAGGTGCAAGAAGCAAATGCCAAGTTTGACCAGGACGCACTGCAGGAGATGGAACTGGCTCCAGTCCAGCGCAAGATCGAAGCGCGCTCGGCTGAAGACTCTTTCACTGGCTTTGTGCGAACCTTGTATTTTGCTGATACCTTCCTGAGAGACAGTGAGTAGGAAAAGCATCTTTCTCCTTCCAAATGGGTTTTTACTTCTTCTGCCAAGGAGCGTATTAGGATTTACTGCCAGGAAAACTCGGCACCTCCTGTGTCCTACTTTGTGCTGTGCTGAAAAACCGATATAGAACGAGAGCATATGTTGCCATGCAGAATTGTTATTTAGCCATTCTGGGCTGCTGGCTAATCCAAGGCAAGTGGCAGTTCATCTTTGAATCAAGTCTTTATGATTTTCAAATGTGCTGGAATGGCATCTGACTTTATAATAAAAACTTTTCTTTCTCTCATTGCTCTGAAGTTCACCCCTGTCTCCAGCAGAGCCATTTAATTTTGGTGAAGGTGGTGGCTGGTTGTGCATCAGAGCCCAAACTGATATAATGCAGAAGTTTACTCTGCTCCTGTGTGATATAAATGTGTGAAAACTGGACACAGCAATTGTGGGGGTTCATGTGGTGGTACTTTTGCATTTGCTCACATGCAGTGTCCTTTCTAAGGGCTGCTGGTGGACATGTATTGGGAAAAGAATGTGAAGAACTTGCAGTTTGCCTGGCAAGTCTCCCCAGATATAAAGATATTTAAGGTGCAAACAGAGGGAGGTTTTGTATAGCCAGGGAAAGCTGTTACTGAAGGGTGTCATGGATGGTGCCTTGCTCATGGGCCTTTTTGTCATTCCAGGCTCCCGGCACTGCCCGTCCCTGTGGGCTGGCACCAACGGAGGGACAGTCTATGCCTTCTGTTTACGTGTTCCTCCAGCAGAGAGGAGGATGGATGAGCCTGTGAGGGCAGAGCAGGGTAAGTGCCCGGTGAAAGCAGAGTTCTAATGGGCCTGAGCCATCACTCTCAGGAGTTATGGGCAGAAAAGCAGGATCGCTCAATTAGTGCTGTTTATCAGTGACTGGAGCCAAGTGTGGCAGTGTCTGAGCTAAGCAATGCTCACTGCAGCAGCTGAACTGGAGCTCCAGCACTGCCTGATGTGCCTCAGCCTCATTTCCCACTCACTTCAGCAATGTAAATTTGTGTCAGCTGTCACTGAAGTTTGCCATCAGCCCTCGCTGCACGTGTCCCTTGTTCTGACAGCTGGGCCCGATGTCTTTATGTAACAATGGTTTCTGTTTAACACAGATCAGTCCAGTCAGAATGCCCTTCAACTACGAAATCTTTTTAGGCAGCATTTCTATAACCACAATATATAGGTCTCCAGCCCTGAGAGGATGTGAATGAGTTTCTAACAGTGTCTCTGACTAGACTCCTGTTTGTTTTTTCTGTTTGTTTTCCCTCCTTATCTTGCCTGTCTAGCCAAAGAGATTCAGCTGATGCACAGGGCTCCTGTTGTGGGGATACTTGTGTTGGATGGACGCAGTACTCCCCTCCCAGAACCTCTAGAAGTAGCACATGACCTTTCCAAGAGTCCTGATATGCAAGGCAGCCACCAGCTGCTGGTGGTATCTGAAGAGCAATTTAAGGTGAGTGTCACCTATTGAGGGAGGGAGGTGCCTATGAACTGTGCATGAAATCTGCTAAAGCCCTGGGCACAGCTCAGTGGAGAGAACTCTTGGGAGTGCTTGTTCTCCTGTACCTGGAGAACAGCCCTGGGACAGCATTTCTTTTTGGTGCAGTCCATAAATCAGGTGTGTGCTGGCAAACTGGGTGTTCAGCATAGTGCTGCAAGTGCTGAATATAGAAATTTTATGCCTGTATTACATTATACTCTTTGGACAAGGCTGCTTCTGCTTTTGGGTAAGAGCTTTTCTGTGGTTAGTGCAGAAGCAGGAATTTGTAGGTATTTTTGTGAAGTGGCTTACGAGTTTCTTGTTTTGCACACTAACTCAAACCCTGTTCTCTTTCTGTAATAGTTTGTAGCCAAATAGGGAAGAGTTTTGGAAAAATAGGGGAGAAGTGCAGTTACAGCCTGAAGGGTAAAACTGATATCAGAACAGAGAGAGATTCTCACACTGCCTGTGGCTGATTCCTTCTTGTGAGCAGGGGGTTGGCTCTGGTCACACCTGTGTGTATTCCCTGTGAATGAGAACATTGTGCAGGGAGGGAGCAGCCGATGCCCCGGGGAGCTGCAGGAAGAGGTGTCAGTGTCTCCTTTCTGTGACAGGTCTTCACGTTGCCCAAGGTCAGCTCCAAGCTGAAGCTCAAGCTGACAGCCCTGGAGGGCTGCAGGGTCCGGAAGGTGACAGTTGCCAACTTTGGCAGCTGCAAGACCGACGATTACAGCGAGAACGACTTGGCTGTGCTGACCAACCTGGGAGACATCCAGATCATCTCCCTGCCCTTCCTCAAGTTACAGATCCGCTACCCCTGCATCCGCAAGGAGGATGTCAGTGGCATTGCATCCTGTGTCTTCACCAAATACGGCCAAGGTGAGGTGGGCTTCTCCCAAATCATCCCTCTTGTTGTGTGTTTGAGACAATGAGAGAAGGTTTAGTGTTTACAGCTGGCTGTGTACACCTGAGAGAATATTTCAGAAATGTGTTCATTGTGTGTTTCTGGGCAGTACCAGCTCCCAACAGGTACCAACACGAGTTAGCAGAAGCAGGAGTGAGTTTATTCCATTACTGTTAACAAATAAAGTGGTTTTCAGCTTGGATGTGCCCCTTAGGTGACTTCCACCTGGCCACCCTCCTCTTGTGTGGTATGGAGGGAATGGCTCTCTAAGCAGCAGGCTCTGGGGAAATGTCTCCATTGTGCCTCCTGTACATGCCCATGTCTCAGCACTCACATTGCAAAACTCGGATCCAACATCCTATGGCTGCTGAAGATGGATTGCTGCTTTCCAGTTCGCTGCTTTCCAGTTCATTTTTTGCATTTTTCTGTGCTGTTTTTCCTAGGTGTCAGCACAGGACAACAGAATTATCTCTCAGTATAATCTTACATTGCACAGTCTCTAGGCTAACCAGAGGGAAGCTGGGTAATATCTTCCTCAATGATCTCTCCTTGCTTAGGTAGAAGGAAATGCAAACCCTTTCTGCCAAACATAGACCACACCTAGCTCTGTTCTTTTTTTTGGATCACCTTTGGTTCTGGAACTGTTTCCTGAGAATTGCCCTTATAAATTCCCAATCACCTGTAGGTTTCTATCTGATCTCGCCGTCGGAGTTTGAGAGGTTTTCCCTTTCCACCAAATGGTTGGTGGAGCCCCGGTGCATCGTGGACATGCCAGAAGTGACAAGCAACAATCACGTGCACAACAAGTCTGGCACAGAGAATGCTGCAAGGAAATCCAGGTAAAGTCTGTAACACTCTTGCATGCTGGCTGTGTCTGAGTAGGGAGGAAAAAAAACCAAAATCTTTGAAGTTACCTTCCACAGAGGGACTGGCATCAGGAAATGTAACCTTCCCCCCTGATGGTTTTCCTACTTGCAGTACATTTGGCAGGACAAAGCAGGAAGCACTGGAACTGGTATCCCTAAGCTGGAGTCACAAACTTAGACCAAGCCCTTGCTTTGCATGTTCCCAAGTCCTAGGGCTGAGCTGTTGCTCTGTGAAGGGAAATCCAGCATTCCTCCTCTCCTTTTGGAACATCAGCGAGTAACAGTAGATCTGACACTCACAGAGATCCTACAGGAATTTTATTCTAAGAGTTTATTAGTTTTCTGTGGTGCCTGCAGACTTCTGCATCACCAGCATGTGGTGAAGCCCTTCCTACGCTCAGCTAACCATTTAGTTGATGTGCACTGGAGCCTCTTACAGCCGCCAAGAACACACAGGAATTCTCTGCACCCCTGTGCCTCAGCATCAGTAATTGTTTTCTGCCTCCTTTCCTTTTTTTAGGGGACCAGAGAAGAGTCCAGGTGACTGTGGAGAAGATGGTAAGTGAAAAAAATAAGTGTACTAAAACGTGGTGATGTGTAAACCTCAAAATGTCTTTCCTATTGCTACAGTTGATATTTTCTACCTAAGAAAGGGAAAAATAAGGAGGGATGTGGGGGAAACATTGTGACCTGCCTGGACTGTATTTTAGTTGATAGCTCTGAAGTAAATTGTGTGTGGAAGATTCCCTTAAAGGCTAGAGCAGAGTTTTTGCTGGAGGAAAGGTCTGAAATTATTTAGATCTTCCGTTACCCAAACTAGTATTGCTGGAAAATACAGTTCAGTGTGTGAGAGACTTTAAGGATTAGTTGTGAAGCATTCAGTAAAGTCAAAAAGTACTTAACATGGGGGGAAAAAATCCAGTTCCATTGTGGGTTTCCAAAACTGCACTTATTTCAGGAAAAGGGGAAAATATTGTTAGGTAAAAGCTTTTTTTCCTACTCTTTTTTAGAAAGGAAGTCTGGGAGGCTGATGGAACATGCCTTACTCAATGACGAAAGTGAGTCAGATGAAGTCTTGCTGCTGAGAGGGAAGGTGCAGTTCTGGGTGGGAAAAGAAGAAAGCTGCTGGGAATTTTGTGGAATCCAGTTCCAAGGGATCTGTAATTACTGGTAGAAATGCTGGATTGTCTTGAATCCCCAGAAATGAGGGGTTGGACAGATAGCCATGCCCTCGGGCAGGGGTTGTTCTGCAGAGCTGCATTCCCTGCTGAGATAAGAGAAGGATCTTTATTTCCAATAGGACTTGTGTAAGATGACAGCTGGAACAGACAGTTCCTTTGGGGCTCTGGTACTCGGGGATTGGCAGTGTTTCCTCTGGCAAATGACTGCTTCAGTCCTGTGTGCCAGCCTGACCAGTAAAAACCTGGTGCTGTTGAAGAGGCAGTGATGAGGCAGTCCAAGGACTGACCTTTGAGCTGTGGGAGGCAGGTTCTGGAGGCTGTTCATGGGGAGGTGGAATGTGGTCAGGCAGCTGCCTGAAAGCAGATCCCCTCTGGTTTGGCTCACTACTTTAACCCTCTGCTTTCCAGAAGTGCTGAAGGAGATCCAGAGTACTCTGGAGGGAGGCAGAGGGTGAGTATCAACCAACTTCTCTTCCTGGTGGCTGGGGCTGGCAGGGGAGGGCAGCTTGAGGTGACAGCAGGGAGGTGCCCACCTGATGGCAGGGATCCTTGTGCTGGAAGCTGGTCACGTGTGCATCCCACAAGCTACCAAAGGGCAATAATGGGAGTCAGGTTCTCTTTCACATGCTGTCCCCTGGCGTTTTTTATGAATAATGCTTTGTCTCTTTCTCTCCGAAAAGCAGGAGAGATCACATTCCCACATCCCCAAGGAACAGGACTCTGAGTATTCGCATACAGGTTTCTATTTGTGTCAACCCACGCTGATCTAAGGGCAGGCCACACGGGCTTAGTTGGTCAAGGATGGGACTCTGGAGTTTTAATCCTGGCTTGACACTGTCCCTTGGATGTGTTCAGTGTCTCTGCTCCCATTCTGTCTGTACAATAGAGCTGAGCTACCACCACGGCTGCGGGGCTTTATCTCATCTCCCTAGAATGGTCAAGGGACAGGGGCTACCAAGTGTAGGCAAAGGACTACTGTCTGCCACGGATGCAGGAAGCTTGGTGGGATTGGTAACTGCTGGTGTGGAAGGATCAGTGACTGCCTGACATGCTCTGCTCTGTGCACTTCCTCTGGACACTACCTCATCCTGGCCTTCTGTCGGCATCTGGGAGTGGATGGGATGAGACTGCATTGCAATAAGGAATCTCTTCTTGTGTCATTGCAGGAGCTATGCAGAAAGAAATTCGGCAAGAAGTCCGTTAGGACACGGACTAAGTAATGGAGGAGGTAGGTGAGGCTGAAGATATTTGACATAGCTGAAGGAGGCAGAAAGTAGAATGGAATTTCTTTATAAAATTCAGCTTATTTAAATGCTTTGTGCAGAACTCTGACCCGGATTTTCAGGGTGGGAATCTGCTGGCTGAGTGGTGTGTGAGCACTGTTCAGCACCTTACGTGCTGCACCAGTGGTGAAGGAAGAGCTAAAAATCCTTTGAAGGCTCCTGACTCTTCCCCTTATCACAGAGTGAGCTGGTGAGGCAGCCAGAACTCCCAGCAACAATCCGAGTATCGACTCATCAGCTCTCAGTAGCTTTCAGTGCCTGCCTTTTAACATGGCTTTGCATTCTTCCCTCCTGCAGCAGACTGACCAGAACTCACCGAGGACTTCCTGGCATTGGATCGAGTGCCATAACACTACTGACTGGGCAAACCGTCCCTGGGGAGAAGGCACCAGTGCTCCCAGCAGCCAGACTGGGGAGCTGCAGCTCGTGTGCTGTGCTTGCTGCCTCTGCCTCCCCTTTAGTGCCTCTTGGAGACCTCTCCTGCTGGAGCCCGCCTTGCTTTAGGACAGCAGTGGATGCCAGGTCTGATGCACCACAAGCCTCTGAGTACATCTAACATTCAAATGTTTGCACATTTCTCTTTTCTACTGGGCTGGGTTTTAAATTATAAATGTTTTACTGCCTCGGCGCAGGATTTTAATAAACGCACACTGTTACCTCCAACAATTATTTTTTTGTACAATTTTTTAAAATCTTATGGGTATTTCAGTTTTAACGGAAACATTTAGAAATTTACTTTAAGAAAAAAAAACATTAAGTAATATATGCTAGATTCCTGTGACTGCTGTATGTGGTATCTGAATGAGTAATTTTGGGGTTTGTTTGTTATGGTACTGTTAACTGGCTTTATGGATTTGGGTAGAATCTATTTTTGTAGCCATTCAAATTGGAGGAAAACTAATTGAATTTGATTTTTGTTCAATACTACATTGCTTTTTTTTTTTTGGAAATAAAACTCTGAATTCCCTTTTGTGATCCTTGTCTCCTCTCATATCTATTCTGTCCTTCAGCAGCTTCTTTCACATTGCCCACAGATCCCTGGGAGAAGGTGGAGCTGCTCTCTCTGGGCTGAGGGGCAAAGAGCACTGCTGGAGGTGAAGGAAGGTGGTGGGTGGGAGAAGCAAAGTGATTGTGTCACCATCCTGCAATCCATACGGGATGGGGGATGGTGCCAGGAAAGGCACAGGTTGAGATTATAGTTCCTGGAAGGTCATTGCTGGTTTGTCCTGGAATAATGTGGGTGATAACTCTGAAGGGAGACAGGATTGATCTGGCACTGCTGCTGTGCTGTCTGCAAGTGGATTTGGAATTGAAGCTGGTGGAACCCTGCATAGAGCATTTTTGCTCCTCTTTAAAATTTCCTTCCTTTATCCCTCACCTAACACCACTTTTTTTTCCAGCTAAGAAAAAGAACAAAGTATTCTGAAATTCCTCTCCTGTAACTTGCTTGTAGCACTGACAGCCAGTGAGGAAGAACTGAATCCTCCTGGAATGGTGCTGAGTTGCTGTCCTTGGCATGCTTTGGAAACCTCTCCTTGGAAGCCCTCTTGTTTTCAGGGGCTTTGTCTTGATCTTCCCAAGTGAGGCTGAGGGATCCTTTCTTTCCCACAGCACTAGGATGGCACATTCTGTTCTGCAGGAAATAATGGTTGCAGAGCTGCTCAGGGGGTGCTTCAGGCACCCTTCCTTCTAAGAGTACCAATACCTCCTTTGAGACCTAATTTATTGCTAATGAGGTTTTAGAGAGCCTTCTCTTGCAGTTTCCATTTCCAAAGTAGTCTTCACTTCCTTATTTCTGTTTGCTTCATTATTTCCTTGTCTCTAGCTGCAGGACTGAGGCTGGCAGGGAAGTGTCCTGGTGTTTCCACCTCTTGTGCCAGGCACTGATGCTGCAAATTTACAGGAAATTATGGTTTAATCAGCAGCTTCTGATTCTGAGCTGGTGTGACCCTGTGCATGTGCATCATCCTGGTGCACCCAGCTGATTTCTTTCTGCTCCTCAAGACTTTTCTGAATATTTATTTGTTGGCAGGCTTGGGGAAAGAGACATGACAATCGTGCTCAGAAAGGGCAGAAGCAATTTATTATTTTCTCCCTATTTTCACCCACATAACTTGAAAAATCCAATAGGTCCAATGAAAGAGTGAGAGAGTCACAAAAATGCTACCATTATTTGTACACTCTAAAGTGCATTTAGATTCAAAACCAGCAGCAACAAAAAAATTAATCCAGGCTCCTTATTTTCCTCAGAGCACAAACCAAACTACAAATGGGATTGAGTAGTTTAGGATATGTGCTGAGATAATGGCAGATTTTTTTTTTTCTAGCAGAGCTTTGGAACTGAAGGATTCACTGGAATGAGCTCCTTGTTGTGGGCAGAGACATTAAGAATCCTTTTAAGTGCCGCTATGCCTAAAATACAGGAGAAATTGCAAAGGGACAAAGCAAGGCAAGACTGGAACTCATGAATTGTGCTTTCAGTTGTGTTCTGAGTTGATCAGGAGGGGATGGAAAGGCTTGTGACAGAATTAGGGTGTATTTTTGTGTTGTCAGAAAACGAGCAGCAAGTAAAATCGGTGATGGGATGAGATGGTCATGAAGGGCAGAGCCTTCAATGAATGAGTGTAAGCAGCTTTTGAATGTAATGGGGGAAAAAAAATCCCTCTTCATCTCTCCCTTTCAGGAACTGCCTTCTGAGCCTTGTGGTTACTCTTAGCCTGCCCCTCAGCTGACAGTAAAAATAATGGCCTGTTTCTGATCAGAGGATTCAGCTGCTGCCAAACCCCTCGAATTCTGTGCCCACCTCTACTTTTCACTTGAGCTCCTTGTCTGGGATCTGATAGAAGTTTGCTGGTGCTCTCCAAGAGCTAATGCTTTAATGCTTGGAAGCACTCTGAGGGCTCATTGGCCCTTATTAAGGTTGTTGCCAGTCAGGCTTTGGCAGTGTTTCCCCCTTCTGCTTTGTGCTGCCTCGCTGGGCTCTGGCACTGGGAAGTGTCCCTTGGCTGCAGGACACGAGTTGTTAACACAGACTTGAAAAAATCCTTCCAGCCCTGCTGGCACAGTGTTCCCTGACCCCCACAGACCCACTGCTCTGCAGAGGGGAGAGTCTTGGATCACAGCTAAAGAACTAATTTTCCACATCTGAGTACACATATTGGGTCCCTAATATGGGATGCTGTTTTATAGTGGCCTGAGTTTTAGGTCAAATGCTTTCTGGTAACATGAGCTCTTTTATAGGGTGGTGTGTTTGCTGCCAGAATTCTCTACTCCTAGAAAAGCTTGGCCTGGAACTCTTCTTTTTTTCTTTTTT
>VWZT01015189.1:395398-484439 GCA_013397055.1 Pachycephala philippinensis
TTTTAACTTTTCAATAGTAATGCAAGCTTTCCTCAGATGTTTAGCAACTGAACATTTGCAGAATTTGTCTAACAATTCTATTAGAAGAATATAATGTTGGAAGGACAAGTACTTTTCATCTTGGTCATGAGCCTGAGGCCTGTCTGGTTAGTGAGAGAATGAGTTTTTTTTTTTTTACAGCTTAATTGGTCTGCTTAGAATATGGTTTGTGCCTATGGCAGCTCAAACAAATCCATGCCTGGACTGTGGTCCTGAATTCAGCCTCCAAACCACTGCCTATGTGGCCTCATGGATTGGGATGTCTTTAATCAGAGCAGGAACTGGTACGGCTGAAAGATGGGACAGACTTTAGTGGAAATTTGCTTCTAAATCCCAGCAGCCCTTGCTAAGCCATGTTAGACCTTGTTATCTCTCTCAAGCAATGGTCAAGGTTGTGCTGCAGCTGTAGCTGATTCCCTGGGGTAAACCAGGTGGGAAAATTCCTTCAGTATCTGCCACAAGCCCTTTGTCACAGGGAGCTGGACGCCTTCACTCACAGCCACAAGCCCCAGAGTGCTTGGATTGTTTCCATGCAGCACCTCAACCTTGTTCTCCAGCATGATGATGATGAGGGTGTTTGACAAGCTTTCTGGGTTAGGTGCATCTTCCCAGAGGAGCTGCAAATCCCCGTGTGAAAAGGCTGCTGCAGCAGTAGGATGGTCCTTGGGACCATCCTGGTGTTGGTTAATTTGTCCCAGCTGTTGCTTAGGTAGAAATGGCCTCTCTCAATTATGATTTTCTTGCAATGAAACTGTTGTATGACCAAGCTCCTCGTTTCCATCTTGCCTCTTGTGCCTTTTATGCACGTTGGCTGATCCATGGGCATGGGAGGGATGGGTTTGCTGGGAACACAACCAAGACAGGAGAGCTAAAAGGCTCCTTGCACTTGTGGCCTGTTTCAGTTAGGAGGAAAGCAGATAAAAAGGTACTTTGAGGCTCTTCCCTCTGGTCACCTCTTCCCCAGCTAAATGAGTAGAAACTGAGGCTCTCCAGCTCTCTGTGGCACAGCTCTTGAATGCAGAGCTAAGTTGTATTTTAAAAGAGCATTTTGGCTGAGGGAGCTCTCTTTAAGATGGATGGTCCTGAGCATGTGCTGACAGCATCAGGCAGAGTCACCCGAGGTTGGAAGGACCTGTATCTCCAAGGGCAAAGCCCAGCCTGTCCCTGACTCTTCCCCTTCAAAAGACAAGGATCTCTTCCTCCTGTTTGCTCATCTGGCAGATGAGTCTGTGCATTGTGTGCTTATTCCTACAGCCTCTGCATGTTGTTCATTTGTTTAAAGCCAGTCTCCTGCTCTCTGCTTATGCTTAAGGCAGGGACTTCAAAAAATGAAGCTTGGATTCTTCTCACACTCTCCTTCCTTAAAGGGAACTTATCTTTATCAGATTGCTGTGCTGAGCCCTTGAAAAACAGGCTGAGCTCCTAAAAAACCCAAATTGGCAACACAAGGACATCTCTGAGCTGCTGAACATCACCCCAAAGTCAGATATTGCAGCTCAAGCTCTGATGGGGGTAAGAGTCCCAGGAAGCAGAGAATATGGCAGGATCAAGAAAAGGCTCGGTGTTGTTTCTTAGGCAATGTATTGAGGCAAAAGTGGCTTCAGCTATAGCTGAGGTTGCTTTATTCCAAACTGCAGGTTAGCCACAGGAGTGGAATTTGGGAGAGGTATTTTTCAAGGGTGTGATTGCTCTGCAGACAAACACATCCTCCTGACTTTACTCTGACACAGATAAGAGCAGATGAAATGCAGGCTGTGACCAAAGGAGGTATCACAGTCCTTAATCTGTTTGATTACCTGTGATCTTGTCAGTGCTGTGACAGTTTGCTCACAGTCCAGACCTGGTGATATTTGCCTGTGCTTTCATTACAGGAAGAGGGGAAAAAAATCCATCTCAAGGAAATTCAGTTCTGTCAAACTAGATCCATGAGGCACAGTTTCTGGAAGTGATAAAGTTTAAGCATTAAGTGATAGTTGCTTACTATGGAATTAACCTTTAAAAAAACTGGTTTAATTTTATACTTAACTTACTGGAGCTCCACAGCAGGTGGCAATACCTGAGCCCTAAAGGCTCCTGAAGCCCTTTGCTCAGAGCAGTGTCAGTCCAGGCACTGGGATTTCTCTTGGGCAGCATCCAGGGTCCATCCTTAAAACCCCTTTTTTTGGAACTGTGGTAGGTGGTACATGAGGATTTCAAAGTGAAATAATATCATGTCATCTCTCTGAAGTGCTTTGCCCTTTTAAAGCCTCAGACCTTGGATTGGATGGAAACCACTCCTGCTCCAATTAATCTCTGTTAACTGACGTTGCACAGGCAGATTCCTCCTGACAGTTCTCTGTGCCAATTCAGCTGTTCTTTAGAGGTTTGTTCAAACCATTAAAAAAATCCTGTTTGAGGGTAAGATCTTCAACTAGTAACTTTTAGTGCACAAGAAAAATGCTCATTTCTCAGTAACTCGGTTCACAGGCATGAATTCATGTATCAGAGCTCCATGTGCCTCATTAATTAATAACATGGGAGGCAGGTACAATTAACCTGGTAGATTTCCTTTGAGGAGAAGGAACAGAAAGAAGCTGTGATCATTTCTTGTTTCCTAAGACTGACCAGGTGAACTTGCTCACTGATGTGCTTGTTCTGGATCTGCTTAAGCACAGAAAGAACTTTCCATTGGAATGTATCCTGCATGGAAGTGGCTCAAATTCTATAAACCATTTCCTTGTCATAGTGATATCTGGTGAAAGAGATTTATGTGAGGATCCCTCCTGTGCACAGGGAGAGGTGAGACCTCTCATAAAATGAAGAGGGTTCTATCTACAGCAGATTAAGGGAGTTAAATATCTGCAGTGGAACAGAGCATAAGATACAGGGCAGTTAATAGTAAATAAGAGAAAATGTTTGTCATCCTGTAAAATAAATGTCAAGTTTTGGAAGCAATCCCCTTGAGAAGAGTCTTTGAGTGTCTTCAAATGCCTGGCTCAGCAAACAACTCCCAGTTTGTTTCAGATCTTCAGCAGCAAAGCATAATAACAGTGCCTGTGCCTCAAAGGTGTAAAGACAATATCACAGGGCATAAAAAGTGTGAGTGGCCCAGTATCTCATGAAAATTTGTTAGTCCACTATAGGATAATCTGCTTTTGACAGAGCCTCTGTCCAAGTTTCCCAACCAAACCTTCTTCCAGGTACTGTGGCCTTCCTGTACCCTCCTCCTCATTCCCTCCAAGAGGTCAGGAGCTCCAAAAGAGTTTCACCTTCATGGCTAAGGTCTGTTCTGCCCTCCTGTGCTGCTTTTTCCTGCTCCCTTCCTTCTCTTGGTGCACATGTGTGCTTTTAAATTTGATTTTTAACTAACTAATGCCTTATGATCTGGAGTAAGGGAATAACCAGCAAGAGCAGTTCCAGGCAAGCAGGCCTCTCATTTAGGAGGAAGCTCAGCATTAGGTCAACTTACCTGTGAGATGAAATTGCACTGAGGTGACCACCAGAACTGGTGCAAAGGAAACAGCTGGGGAGTGTAGAAGACCCTGGGAGGAAGGGGTGGCCCCATAAAGTCAATTTGGCTGTAACATGAGACCTCACCCTTGGCTGCATGATTCCTTCTACCTTTATCTCTGCAAGCTTATTAGAATCTGCTGGGGATTTTCAACTACCTGGGTGTAATCATTCCAGTCTGCACAATCTGACATTCCACTTTGAGCCTTTGATTTGTGCTTCAGGGGCTCAGCTGCTTTCTGCAGAGCACTCATTTCCCACGGGAGAGCAGCCCTGGGGGCTGTAGCCCACCCCCCACCAGTAAAAAGCTTCTTGCTTTCATGTATAATTGGGTTGAAACCCAGTTTAAATCCAGGGGATTTCACTGACTCAGAGGAATTCTTTACCAAACCCATGGTTCCCAGCTGTGCAGAAATAGGGAAGGAGAGCAAGGATGGCTTATTTGAGGCCACCCAGGTTCCTCTGGGTGCCCAGGAAAAAGAAAGTGTGATGTACAAAAGAAAGTGTGATGTGATGGGGTCCCAGAGCAGCACAGGACACAGCAGCAGTGAAGGAGCAGCAGGATGACCCCTGGGGCTGTTTCTGGCTGCTGCTGGCACTGCTGCACCAGGAGCTCACTGGTGTTACCAAACTGGGGTTACCAAACTGGTGTTACCAAAGCAGCACTGAATTTAGCACAGGCTTGCCTGGCCTTGCCCCCTCGGTTTGCTCCTTTCAGACACGAAGCACAGAGGTCACTGGGGGGATTAGAAGTGAGAAGTCTGAGCCGTGTCTTAGCACAGGGCAGAGTCCTTCAGCTCACCCAGCTCAGGTCCATCCCTGCACAGAGCCTGGGGCTGTCTCTGACCCCAGGGAATGCTGCCTTGCAGTGTAACAGGATCATCCAGCCCTGCTCAACAGCAGACAATCGGGCAACAAAGTGCTCCTAAAATATTTAAGGGGGCTGTTTCAAACCTATGTAACTTAATTGTTTTGGTTTCTCCTTGCACTCATGAATACTTTATTTAGCTTCCTCGGGTTATGGCTGGGGAAGAGGCTCTTGGAGACCTTTTGGCTTGTCTTAAAATAGCTGGAGGAAGGCAGCAGAGCCCTTACCAGTTTGAAACAGCGAGAGGTCAAGAATGAGAGGTCAGGAATTCTCTCAGTAGCCTGGGGTACAGGCTCAAAGGAGAATATTTTCTGTCAATATGAGGCAGCATATGATACAGAAGCATTAGTGGAGATACTTTATGTTAATGCAATGGGGGTTGGGGGAAAAAGGAACTACATAAAAAAGAGAAAGATATTTTTAAACAAGTTTTGCAGGCTTCAGGGTCTGACTGGAATTGTTAATTCTACTTGCTGTGGAGTGAAATCAAGAGGAGACCCTATTCATACTCAGCGAGTTTAATCTTAAAAACAGATGCTCCTAAGAATAGCTTTGACCAATCTGTTTACCTGAGCTATTACCAAACAAACAAAGTGGTTGGGAATATATGCAAAGTGTCATTTCTCTGATCAATCACAGCCAGTTTCTACTCTTTTATTTGTGTGATTTAGTAATTTTTAAAAACGGACTTACCTTTTCATCTCTCTTTTATGCAATAGCATCAATCCTTTTATTTTATGTAACTGACTTAAGAATTTGCAGTGAAAAGGTGATTCTGATGTGTTATCACTCTCTAATAATTTTTTTTTTTTAAATCAGAGTGGCTGAATGCTGCCTGAAAGGACCTGGTATTTTGCATAAATGAAGGAATCTTTAGGAAACTCCACTATCCAGTCTACTCAAGGATCTGGAGCTGAAATCTGGAAGGGTTTCATCTTTCCTGGTGCTTATCTTCCTCTCCTTTAACGAGATATGAACCGACTGCCAGCATCTTGCCAGGAGCACTCTAAAAGGCAAACAAATGTGTTCAGTCTGTGCAGAGAGTTCAGGTTAGAGGTGCTGGGACAGCCAGGCTGGAGACTGGGGTGGGGAGGGAGTATCTGCACAGCACCAGTTTAGCCCTTCTCATCTCAGGTAGCTCAGAGCAGACAGGAGTCTGAGTGAATGTGATCAGTGCCTTCATCTCGGCCATCCCGGGGTGAAACCCAACTTCTCAGGCTTCTGACACATCACAGAAATCAAAGAAGCAGCTCTGGTGCTGCCCGGGCTGTGCAGAGCCTTGAAGAGGCTCCAGCTGATACTGATGGAGTTTGTTAGAGCCATTTCCTCCTCAGGAGTTGAATCTTTCAGAGCAGCTTCTCCTCCCTGCCACACACACATTAGGAGCTTAGAGCTAAGAGCCCCGGGGCTTTTTTCCAAGATTTTTTAGGGAGTTCATGATCCAGATGCCATCAGTCATTCTAGGTTTCACAGGAGAGATTCCTCTTTTCTGCAGAGAGGGATAGAGTGTTATTTGTGGGCAGTTAATAAAAGAACGTGATGAAATAATTAACTGCACTGTTGCTCTACAGCCTCATTCTTGTGAACTAAGAGAAGTGGAGCACCCAGCAACAGAAAGCTCAGGTAAAATATTTCTTGAGTTCTCCAGCTCAGCCCCCAATTTTTATCTTTCCTTCTTAGTGGAGGAGCCCTCAAGGCACAGAACGTAACAACCAGGGGCTCTTGGATGGAGATGGACAAACAGGTCCCACCCAAACTAAAGCTGCAAAGCATCTAAAATCTTATCACATTTCGTGTTTGGGTCACTGTTCTGGTGGCTGGCCACACCTGAGTTCATTTTGTTTAATCTCCAGCTGCCCTGGAAAGGTTTTTTGGGAGGGGGCAGGAAACTTTGAAGAGCCAGGGACATCAGAGCAGTTAAATCCTGCTCTCCCTGCGCTGTCCCTTTGCAGCGTGGGGAGAGCAGAGGGAGGCTGCAGCTCACACTGAGCATTTGTGTCTGCTCTGTTACCTGATTTCTTGAGAACAGCCCAGGCAGGGCAAAGCCATCCCTGAATTAAACAGAGTTTCACGGACATAAGCACTGGCTGTGAGTAACCTCGGCCAGTCTGCAAGTAAGAGGAGAACGACTTTATTTGGAAATTCGAGTTGAAAGGAGATTTAGTCATTCTGCTTGATTTGGACTGAGATTTAGGCATAATGAGGGCAAAAACGGTGCCAGTTTTGCTGTCTTTTCAGTGCCGAGCTGGAAACTGCTTTCCTGTTTCAGCAGAGAGCTTGGTATTGGCAAGGAGAGAGCAGAGGCTGAGCTATCCGTGCTTGGCTCCCTGGAATAAAACTCCAGGGATGCAGAAGAAAGGGGCCTATGATTTAATTCTTTTCACTGGCCAAAGCTTTTTTTTTTGTGGTATTCACTGTGCCTTGCCTGGTAGCCTCTTGCATTATAGCAGATGTGTTTTGGTTTTGGAATTGACCCTTTCATTCTTTCTTTGGGGGTGCACCTCATCATACCACATCTGACCCTGACCTCGGTGAAATCCCACCTCTTCCTTTATCCCAAACTCTGCAAGCCAGCTGCTGATATTGCTGGTTGAAAAGTTCAAAAGGTGCCATGAGAAAGCTTGAATTATTGATGCCACTTTCCTTCCATATACGTGTAATTATCTGCTCTCGGGGCACAGCCCAGCCAGAATCCCTGTTAGACTCCACCGCTGGGCAGGCTGGAGAGAGCTCTGGAACAGACCCTGGGCTGCATGGAAACAAGGCATGGGAGAGGGAATGTGTCACCTTGGCATGGATGTGACCTGTGACCCAGGTGCTGGGCAGCTCGCTGGAATCGGTGCAGGTATGTAACAAAAATTCCTGTGCAGACTGAGAAAAGAAGAGGTTTGAGCAATTTGTGCAGAGAATGAAAATAGAAACTTAAGAATTAAATTCCAGGCAGGTTCCTTTAATATTAATGATTGTACTTTCCTCTGTATGAGTTAGGAGAATCCTCTGTGCTCAGGGAAGACAGACAATTCCCTTCTGGTCTTAAAATAGCAGCGTGAGCTTTCTGCTCTTCTTTTATCTGTAGGTTCATACAGTGATTCTTGACAGCATTGAGGATCTCCTTTCTCTGATGTGAGTTGTGCTCATTTCTTCTAAAAAAGGGAGGATGCCATCGAATTGTTCTTTTTCCTGTAGTGATTTAGGTGAAGCTGGTGTGGTGAGGGGAGCTGGAAAAGTGATGAGCAGCATCTTTCACCTGCTGCAGCGTGTCCAGCAGGCAGATGGTCCAGGGCAGTTAATCAGAGCAGGTCTGATGTCAAAGGAATTGTTTATATAAGCAGTGATTCATCTTCCCGTTCCCAGTAATAACAGTGGTGTTACAAACCAATCTGCTCTAAAACCCTGTCTCTGAAGAATTGTGAACTCCAGTTTTTCACTTTCTAACCCAGATTCGGTCTGGGGTCCTGTCTTTACAGTGAGTCAAACCAAACTCCTGTGTCTAAGCTCCCTACAAATTTGGGCAGTGTTCCTGACCTTCCTCCTCATCCAGGAATTTCAGCATTTTTGTTTTGTGGAAGGCTTTAGCTCTGCAGACACATGACTATCCAGCAACAGCACATAAAAGCAGACTTTTATTTATTATTTTCTCCTGCATTTGGCACTGTAGAGAAGCTGAATCAACTTTAAGCCCCCAGGAGGACAGAATATTAACAACTATTCTGTACTGAGGATTTAGGGTCTAATTCAGCTGCCATTAATCTCGGTAACAAAAGTCTTGTTGCAGGATTTAGAGATCTAGGCCAGGAGAATTGGGGTATTAACTGGGGAGGGGGGGCTGAAATGAGGTGACCGGACACCTACGAATGAGAGAGTCCTGCTCAGAGAGAGGGAGGGAAGAGGATTTGGTGTGAAGAGATGAACTCTGCACTGTGCAGAGTGTCCAAGAGGGTCTGAATAGAGCCAGCTCTAGACCAGAACAAAAAAAGCAAGTTTAGAGGGAACCCTGAGGACACTGAGTGTTGAGGAACCATTAATTGTATGTAGCTGCTTTCAGGGCAGCAGCTTTTTGCTTCAGTGTCAGAGTTGCAGCTGGGGCAAAGGGAGATGCTGGTTTTCCCCTTTGCAGATTGTTCTGTGGTACAGAAAAGGAACCAGCATTTGCAATAAGACCCTGTGCCTCACACACACCAAGTGTGCTTTCCTTAGAGCATCAGCCTCCCTGGGCTCTGGAAATCTCAAATGTGGTTTTGCTGCCCTCCTTGGCGTGACTGAGGTGAGGCAAACTTTTTGATTCACTGAGTTGTTTCTCACAGAGTTGCTCCCAGAGTACTGGAATGTACTTTTTGATGGCATTTTTTCAAAATTTATTTTAATAACTTGTAAATATGCTTGGGCAAATTTCAGTCTGCAATCAGGTCATAAGATATTATGGAGAGTGGCTGGATTTCCATCTTTCCTGAGGTACTAAATTCTAGAAATTCTCATTCCTTGTCAGACTTTATGGCAGCTGTAAAGGTTTAAAGTCTTTAAAGCTTTTAGAGCTTGCTGAGTTGCAGTCTTGACTGTGTGCTTTGTGTGCTTTTGGAGCAGTGTTTGCTTCTGACATGTATTTCACACAGATCATTAGATGTGTTCCTCTCTTCTTCAGCACAGAGAAGGTTATTGGAGAAGCAAAAACTGAAATAAAATAATCATTCTATCTTGAACTACAGTGTGTCCAAACCTTTGTGAGCTGTAGAAGATCTTGGACACATGGCCTAATGATGGGATTCTTGGGGTGTCCTGTGCAGGGCCAGGAGTTGGGCTTGGATGATCCTGATGGGTCCCCTCCAGCTCATCGTATTCTGTGATGGTATGATTCTAATAAAAGAAGAAAATTGGGGTGATTTGTGACAAAATAAGCCAGAGATTAGCCTGGAACAGGGCAGTCAGTTTGGCACTGCACAGGCAAGGCTCTGCAAACATTTATTTGGCTCCACAGAAATGAGGCAAATTAATGCTCAGGAGCATCTGGCCTCCCTTTGTAGCTTATTTCACAGCAAAATGCACAACGTTTCCTTTCACAGGTGAGTCAAGATAAGCCCTCACATACTGCTGAACACTGAGGAAATGCCTCCTTCCCGATCCAAGAACCGGCAGAAAAAGGCTGGAAAAGAGAAGGTGTTCAATTGTGAGAAAAACTCCACGGGAGACTCAAAGATCCACTGTGGGAAGCGGAGGGAAGGCAAGAGCAGAGGCCAAGGGAAGGGCAAAGAGTCACTGCCTGCACAAGGTGACAGCCTTGGAGAAGAGCCCTTAAAAATCCAGAGGCTGGGGAGGCCTCAGGAAAGCAAAGAAAATGACCACAAGAAGTTATCCCAGAGAAAAAGAGCCTGCAGGAGAAATGATACAAGGGAATCTGGTTTGGGGAGAAAACACGGAGTGTCCAGGTTGGAGGGGAAAAACAGAAAGGCCTGCAAGCAACGGGAAATGGCATCAGGGCAGGAGAGTGAGGACAGCAGTGACAAGGAGGGAAAAGCCATCACAAACAGGAAGAAACAGAGATTTAAAAAGAGGCGTGGAAAGAGACTTGGTGTTGGTGAAACAGGCACTGAGCTGGGGGCTGTAAAAGCCATCACAGAACAAGGTGCTAAAGGTTCTTTTCAGAAACAGAACTTGGCAGAGAAGGCACAGAACCCCAGGAGAAGACACAGAAGGAATCAGGATTCCAAGGAGACTTCTGAGCAGAAATCAGGTTCTCAATCCCAAGGCAGTGCAGCACAGGAAAAAGGTGAGAGGACTGGGAAAAAGCAAGTTGAAAAACTCACCAGGATTGTCGTCACTGAAAGCGAGGATGAAAATATTCTGGAAACCTCAGGTAACTCCTGCTCTGACTCCAGCAGTGAAGGCCTTGGGGCCGACAAATCAGATAAAAAGGAGGCTGTGGTGGGCAGCACTTCCAGCAGTGAAGAGAATGACAGCTCTTCAGATGAGAAGAGCAGCTCTTTGGAGGAAGATGGCAACAGTGAGAAAGAAGTTGTGCTCAATGATCCTCCCGTAAGTGAAGGAAAAGGCTACAAGGAACTGGGTGATGAAAGCAAGGAAGCATCTATTGAACCTGAAATGGAGCAGGTGACCACAGATGTAAAAACTGAATGTGAGGCTGAAGGCATTGAATTGGCAGGACTGGAAGCAGAGGAGGAGATGAGGAAGCCAGACAACGTGCTGAGACAACCAGAATGTGCTCCAGCTGAGAGCACTGAGGCAGATGATCAGTCAAGCACTTCAGGACTCCAAGTTAAGAGTGTTGAGAACAGGGAAAATAGTGAAGTAGACAAGGAAAATATACTAGAAAATGAGAGAGTTGAAGATCTGTCAAAAGATGGACACGTGAATTCTGACAGCAGTGGGGAGAGCAGCACTGCAGAGAACACTGATGGAGTAAAAGAAAATGAACCAGAACCACTCCCAACTGCTGTGAAAGCAAAACTCCACGTTCCCCTTAGCAAGTATGAACAGGAAGAGAAGGTGAATGATGAAGGCAGAGAGCTAGAAGACGGCTCTTTCCTCTCCAAGCCGCAGAGGACATTGAAGGAGAAACCTGGGAAGTGTGAGATCCCAGAACAAGGTGAAGAGGCTGGACACAGACAGAGGGACAGTTCAGACTGCAGCAGGCAGGACCTACCAGCACTGATGCTTACAAAGAAATGTTCTTCTCGATCCCAAATCCCCCTCAGTCTGAAAAAACAGCACAAAAACGCTGAGACCAAACTCTCACCAAGCCAGAAACCAAACCCTGCCCAGATGGCTTTGGGAACCAGCTCAGACCTGAACAATATTGAAAGTATCTGTTCAAAACCCATGACTCTAGAAACTCTCAGTAAACAAAAAGGACCCAACATAGCTCAGAGTTTTGGAGAGAAAAGATTAAATACTTCGAGCTGCTCCACCATTACAAAAATATCATCTGATAAGCAGCTCCTTGGAAAGAAGAAGAAAGTTGGAAAAGTTCTTGGAAAAGTTAAACGGAGTTCAGGCCAGTCTACAAAGGCAAAAAAAAAGAAAGCAGAGGAAGTGGTTGCAGAGGCACCTTCTGAAACAGAACCTGTGCACGGTGGGGAAGGATCCAAGCACTTGCACACCCATTCTGCTTTTAGAAAAGTCACCAGCTGGCTTGGCCAAAAACCTGCCAAGAAAGCAAGGCTGAAAGCTCGACTGCTGAGTGTGGCACGTGCAGTTGGTATCTCCAGATGGCTCTTGAAGAAATTTGGGAAGAAGAAGAGCAGCAAACCTTTTGGGTTCAGAAGCAGAATGGCAATCCGGATTCTGAGCACTGCAGGGTGGGTTGGTCGGTCTGGCAAAGCCTTCCCTGGTGCAGCTGGACAGCTGGAGAGGGCTGAGCAGAGGGAAAAAGGATCTTGTGCTTCATTAGTGGAGGGGAAAGGTGATCCTAAAGTGGTAGAGGAAGTGGGACACATTGATTTGCCTCCTGGTGATTTCTCTCTTCACGGGACGTGTTCCTTTCCATGCTCGGATGAGAAGAACAGTGCTACTGATGCCAAGTTTGCTGTAGTGTTCCCCAGAGTCCACAGCTTGGTTAAGGCTAAGAACTCCTTGTCCAGGGGCTCTGGCAATGGTTATTCCCTACAGAAACTGAAATCTCCATCAGAGAGAAAATCTGTCACTCCTGTGCAACAGGGCTGCAGATCCAAATGTGACCTTCCCAAATCTCTGACGGATCCAAGCCACAGAATCAGTGAGCAGGGCTTCCTCCCACATCAAAAAGAGGAGCCAGTTCATACATCAGATTATTGCAGCGAGGTAGATGTCAAGGAGGGCTCAGGTGCCCTCCAGGCTGCAGGATCCATGGTCACAGGATCCATGGTCACTCCCTGTGTGCACTGGTCCCGGCAGCAGGGGCAGGGATGTGACCCTGCAGCGTGGCTGAGCTCCGAGCTGCTGCTGCCACGGCCAACCATCGAGAACCTGAGCAAATGGGCCATCTCCAAGGAGCCCCAGCTGGCCAGCAGCCGTGTGAGGGTCTGCAGGGACCAGTGGGAGGCAGAAGATATCACTGACAACGTGCTAGAGATGGAGTTCATGCAGAAACAGGTACAGGTGTCGTCCCCAGGACTGGAATGGAACTGAACTTCCCCTGATTCTCAGTCATGTCTCTGTGCATTTCAGGTGTTCGTGTGTGAAGAGCACTGTGCAGAAGCTGAGGAGATTGAAGATCTAACCAGACTGGAGTAGGTGTCCTCAGTGTCTGCAGCTCATTCAGGTCACAAGGATTGCTTGTTATCCTGCAAAGGTGGCTCAACAACAGCAAAGACATTATAGATCCTTACCTGGATAGGAGAAAATATTTTTTTCCTCTGTGGGAGAAAATAGAATTAATCAGATGCATATCACAGCTGAGAAACTGATGCTCTGCTGAAAAGCTAAGTAAAAGACTGAATTTTAGTATTTAAGTTATGGACCTGCACTGAACCACTGGGGAGGAGCAGAGGTGCAGAGGGAGCTCCTGGCTGTTCTGCAGAGCGTGTCCCCAGCCTCTGCTGCACAGAGAGTGCACATTGAACCTCTGCAGTCACACCCCAGAGACAGCAGCTCAGCCTGGGGAACAGACTTCTGTACAGTGCATCCCCGGAACTCGGTCTCTCCTGTTAAATGGTTCCCAGTCCTGAAATGGGATCTAAAAAAACCCCAAAATACTTAATGGGTAGGGGAAATTAGGTTTAGAGGCTGATGTGACTTCTGTGGTGTAGCAGAAGGACAGAATTGGGAATTTGACAAGCTGTTCTTATTGTATGAAGTGAGTGGTAAGAAAGGACAACTTGCAGGATGAGAGGCACATTTCTGTGTTCTTTGCCTGCTGGCACTGGCACCTGTGGCTTTAGTGACTCCTGTTGCCTTCAGCTGTGAAAAATTCAGGTCCTACATCTTGAAGAGCTGTGAAACCATTGGTTCACTGCTGTTGTTGAAAGAGAAGCCCCTGACACTGCTTCTCTCACACCCTCCCCTCCTGCCATTCTGTTGAGATAAACACCTGTAAAGGCTGTGCAAGGAGCTGTGATCACAGAGAGGAAGTTCTGAGCTTTGAATGCCCCATTCTCTGATGTGTTTAATCCTGGAGATGGTGGAACCACATGAAGGCAGTGAAGAGTTTCAGTCCCAGCTCCCCACAAAATCCTCGACCCCCATATGGGCCATTCACTTAAGAGTTGGACTCAATGATTCTTGTAGGTCCCTTCCCACCCAGAATATTCTGTGATCCTTGGGAGGCAAGAAAGGTTAATATTTAATATTAATATTTAATATTAACATATGCAAGTGAAGCTTGTGGCTGACGAGTCCTTTCCTCTGTTTGTAGGGAAGTCTGTGAGAGCTCAGTCCTACTGTGCCTGAAGAAGAGGTTCCATTGCAATCTCATTTATGTATGGATAGTGATGCTTGGTTTGGTTTTCTTCAGTGCTTATTCATTCTGAGCCATGAGCTTTAAGAGAAAATAACTTATATTATGCCATCAAGATTTAATAATGCACCAAGTATCTCACTCATTACTGGGAACAATGATAAAAAGGATACTCACACAGGTTTCGCTCAGAAATCAGGTAGCATGAAATATTTGGGGTAAAATCTGAATGTTCAAGAGTTTCTCTGTAATTTTGGTATTGCCAACCTGCGAGCTACTTGGGCTCCTTTTTAGCGTCAGGTGCTCCTAGTGGGACTCACCTATTTTAGCAGAGAAGTTCTGAGTTAAAAATTGTGGATCTTGAGAAGAAACCTTAGAGTTTCTACAAACATTTCACAGTGTTGCAGTCCAGATCTGGTTCTGGATAGTTAGTTGTTCTCTTTTCTGTTTACTGGCTCAGGTGTTCAAACCTGTGCCTGTAATTTCATGTGGAGCTTGGAGAATAGACAGTGGCCAGAGAAGATGACCACAGACCAGTGAGTGCTCACTTATCCCAAATTATTAATGACAGAGATTTGAAAATGACCACTGAAAAGCTGTGCCCTCTATAAGTTTTTGGTATAGTCAGAATAAACAATATTTCTTTAAAGGGAATTTCTATTTGTATTAATATATGCATTCAGCTGCATTCCCCATTCAGAAAATTCTAAGAAGCCACCAGATTTTTTCCCCTTTCTTATTTTTGTCCTAGACTTACATTGGGCAAATTTTGATTTCTGTGAATCCTTTCAAAGACCTCAGTATCTACTCTGAAGATGTGGCTACCGAGTACCAGCAAGGGACTCTCTCAAAAAATGCCCCGTATGTTTCTCTTTCTCAAATAACTCTCTAAACCCTGTTCTCTTTGTGCTCCAGAAAGTATTTTATTTTCCCCCAGTTCTCTGGTAGAATGGATTCATTCTGTGGATGAATGTCACGGGATGTGAACAGCCCATTTGGCAAGGCTGTAGTTGCTTGGGTCTGTAATTCTACAGAGCTAAAGTTCATCCCTGGAAGTGTCCAAGGTCAGGCTGGACAGGGCTTGGAAAAATCAGGTCTAGTGGAAGTCATCCCTGTCCATGGCAGAGGAATGAGATGGTCTTTAAGGTCCCTCCAACCCAAACCATTCTGTGATTTTTAGGTCAAGTTCCTTTGATCGAGGCACCGGCCCATCTCTAATGTAGATCCCTGATGGGGAACCTCTCGGTGCTGCAGTTTTGAGGTAGAAATGTGGGGTCAGTTAATGGGGGTTTCTTTCTGTCCCTCCAGACACATCTTTGCCATAGCAGAGATGGCCTACACGCTGTCCCAGTCGTCAGGGCAGGAGCAGTGTGTCCTCATCAGGTAGGAGGGAAAGGGCTTTGCTGAAGGCCCTTTAATTTCTTTGTGTAAAGCTTCCACTTTTGTATTTCACTGTCTGTAAATTGATCCTTCTTGCTCTTCCATGAGGGCTGCCAGTGGAGAACCTGAACAAGGTGGATTTTTATTTCACTCTGTGCAAGTACCGTTTGAATTTAGTTCCACTTCAGTTCAGAGGAGTGGGAGAGAAGGAGTCTGGCATTCCCTAAGGTGGATTTTTATTTCACTCTGTGCAAGTACCGTTTGAATTTAGTTCCACTTCAGTTCAGAGGAGTGGGAGAGAAGGAGTCTGGCATTCCCTAAGGTGGATTTTTATTTCACTCTGTGCAAGTACCGTTTGAATTTAGTTCCACTTCAGTTCAGAGGAGTGGGAGAGAAGGAGTCTGCCATTCCCCGGGGGAATCCTCTTTGGGCCTATTGTGTCAGGCTGTCTCAGCATTTCAAGCAATGGGTGATAGATCTCCAGCTGTAAATCAGCACAGCCCCTCTGATTTGCTGTAGCAGGGCCTGTGATGTGCCTAGATCAGGTGCCTCTGTTTGATACCACCTTCTCCACCCCTTGCTCCTGCAGTGGGCACAGTGGATCAGGTAAAACAGAAGCTGCCAAAGCCATTGTGCAATACCTGACCATGCTGTACCAGGGACCTGACAGCCACAGGATCAGACAGGTAAGAGGCACCTGAGCTTGGCTGGAGGCCGTGAGGGTTGGGCAGGGAAAAGAAGCCAAAGACAGGGGAGAGAGGCCGTGCTGCTGATGTTATTTCTTTGGCTGGACTTGGGATGGTTTGTGGTCCACAGTGAAGCTCCCATAAAGACATGAGGACAGCTGGTGTATTTGTAGTTCTGTGTTTTAATCCCTGGGAGATCTGATGCTGTGAAAAGCTCTGTATCTGTCTGAATTGAGAGCTGGTAGCTGCCATAGAGAGCTTTTAGCAGAGTCTGGGAGGTGAATCTGAACAAACACAGAGTTTTCTGACTGTGGAAGATTGCAGCAGCGAGGGTAAAGAGCCCACAGAGCAACTCACCCCTGGCTAGAGATAATGATACCAGGATACATTTAAAAAGACATATTTTACCCATGCAAGAATTACGTCAGCAAAGTCCCATTTTTTTAATATATTTTCAAAGTGACCAGTACATAAGCCCCTTTTGAGTTTAAAACCCTGTGATTGCTACTGAAGTGTTCCCTCCCTCTTTTCTTTAAAGCCCTGCAATGTCCTACCCATCCTGGAGAGTTTTGGAAATGCAAGAACCATCCTCAATGACAACTCCAGCCGTTTTGGAAAGCTGCTGAATGTCCACCTGCGACAGTGAGTTGGAGAATCCCGTTGGGGTCCCTCCAGCTGCCAGGGGGTGCTTGGGTGAGACCAGGTGGAGCAGTGCTGAGAGCTCACACAATAACTCTCCCTCCCCTTCACTCTTGTTATCATCAGGGTAGGAAGAGGGTGAGTTTACACCCCTACTTTGCTTTTTTTGTGTTTCCTCCACAAAAGAACAGATCTCACTTCTCAAGGTGAGTGTTAGATTAAGAACATAAGAATGGCTGAACTGGTTTGTACCAAGGGCCCATCTGATACCCTGCTGTGTCCCCAGCACTGCCCTCAAGCACTGCCTGAGGCAAGAACAGCCCAAATACTCACAATGCTTTTCCCTAACACCCCATGAGCTCTTCAACATTTGCAGCAGCTCGGGAGTTTTCCTGAGTCCCCTGAGGTTTTCCAGTTTCCTCTTGGACTCATACAAACTTCACTTAATGCCTCTGCAGCAGCCTTCAACAAGTGTTCCACAGGTCTAACCAGTTCTGTGAAAAACACCTTTCTGTTTTGAGCCTGCCTCCTTTCTAACTTCTGGGTTTGGTTGGTTTGTTTGGGGTTTTTTTCTGACTGTTGCTGAGCACTGAGCTGATTCTTTCATGGAAGTGTCTATCAAAACCCTCAGGTCTCAGTCCTGAGGAGCAATGGTTAAATTGGAGCCTGTCTTTTTAAATGGGTCTGTACCCATCACTTCACATTTATCTACAGTGGGATTCATGTGCCATTTTCTTGCTCACTCACTCTGCACTGTGAGGTCTGTCTGCATTTATTCACAATTGCCTTCATCCTCATTGCCTTGAATAATTTCATACAAGCAGGAAGCTTTGTCCCATTACTGTTCAGCTCTTCTTCCAGGTCACTTATCAAACCCTCAGTTGCACTCACAGGTCAGGCACAGACACTTTGTGGACGTCTAATGGTTGTTTCAGACTGTTAAGAGGATTCACCTTTATTCCTACCCACGTTAGGACTTTCCTTCTTCCATGGTTGCTTGGTTTCCCCGAAAGTCCCACAGTTTTGTCAAAATATTATGGAAATTCATGTAGATTATATCCCTTAGATCATTCTTGTCCGCAGAAAACCTGTCCCCAGCTTCTGACAGGATCTGTTGTTGTCTTGTGCTCAGTGGCATCGTGGTGGGAACATCCATCTCCCAGTACCTGCTGGAGAAGTCTCGTGTGGTGTTTCAGGTGAGGACTAGTGGCCCCCTCTCTCCCTTATTAACATTTAATCTTAAATTTACTGTTAAATAACAGGGCTGGGAATTAGTATGAGAATTGCTTTCCATTTCTTCTACTAGCAAGAACTATGTCCCCTCTGTGTAGCACAGGGTGATCACTTCTTTTATTTTAATAAAATAGGAGATTTCCCTGTCTCAAACTGGTTGAATTAAGCCACTTATTAGCGATTACTGAAAATTAAATCTTCCCTCAATTAGTTTTCCTTAATGTCTGGAGTGTGGAAATGGTCGAATATTAGAGCTGTGTGAAAAGGACTGCTCTCAGATGGAATGTTCCTAAGGTGTCAGTGGGAAGCCCTGGAAACTTTTCAAATTTAGGGTTTCTGGCCTCATCCTGCTGAGCCCAGAATCTGTGTCCTGCTCTGTGAGAGTGTTCTGTAGGGGTTTGGAGCTGGATGTGGATCAGCTCCATGAATGTGTCCCATCAGGCCCACGGTGAGAGGAACTACCACGTGTTTTACGAGCTGCTGGCAGGGCTGCCCATGGAGCAGAAAGAGGAGATGTACCTGCAGGAGGCTGAGTCCTACTTTTACCTGAACCAGGTGAGTGAGCTGAGGGTGCTCTGCAGCAGCTGGCAGAGAGAAATGGCCAAGGCATCCCTTCTGTTTGGGCAGAGAGGCACCAAAACACTTTGCCCCCCTGCCAAGGACTCTCGGGACTATGCTACAGCCAGCTCTGCTCCTCATACTCTGCTCCTTCTCATACCTGATCTAAGAATCAACATCTTTGTCTCTTTTGTGATCATTTTCTCACCTTTCAGGCCCCTTCTACTCTGAAAGGACGGACTTTAACAACAAGGAGTCGTTGCGTAGACTCACGGCTCCATCGTGGGGTGTAAAACCCCTTTTCTCATTGCCTTTCCTTGTATTTGCAATTTACTGTGGGACACCAAAAAGCAGGGAGGATTTCTTTTTACCTTCTGCAAAACACCTGCTTTATTGACTGAGTCAATGGGTGCAGATTTTAAACCGCTGAAATATACTGCTGATTGCAATCATTTAAATTGGAAATTTGTTTGTCAGACTTACATCAAGTCGCAATCTTGGAACACCTTTTTTTTTTTTTTTTGTCCTTGTGGGTTTTGCTTTGTTTGGGTTTTTTTAAAAGATTGTTTTCCATAATCAAGGAGGACACAACAACAGCAAGAGATTTTTCCTATTTCAGCCTGAGTCAGCTTTCCCGGGTGGCAAATTCAAATTCTTCACGGCAGCTGCGGTCAGGAGGAATCCTCGGCAGTGATTGCTATCACCTCGCCTTCAGGCGAGGAATGGACAAGTACCATTAATGACTCAAGGATGGAGGGCAATTAAGGGCCCAGCCCTTAATGTGTGATTAATGGCTCTTGGCTGGCAAAGCATTGTAAAGCAAATTCTTCAAGGTGATAATTAACAGGAATATCCCAGCCTGCTGCAGAGAAGGACAGGGAAGAAGATCAGATTATGCACAAAAGAGTTAGCAAAGACTGACAAAATCTCTCTTGGATCTTGGCAAGAAGAAGCCCGAGGGTTGCCTGGACCTCATCCTTGTCTCACCAAAATCTGCTGAGAGCTGGGAACTGTGGTCAAAGAATGCCCTTGAACACAAACAGGTTCTGCAGAACCCCCTGAGCCAGGACTTCTGTGACCTTTAGGGTCACAGGCAGTTGCCAGGAGTGTCCTCCTGCAGAGAAAAAGAAGCAGAGGAGTGATAAGCCCATGTTGTAGTGAAGCTCTGCGGCCGAGATGAGCCAGGCTGTAACCCCGGGTGGCTCTCTGGGTGCACAGAACCCCATCTGCCTTGACACATCGGGTTCTGGTACCATTTAGGGGAGCAACTCTGCCATGATTTACTTGGGAGTCGGCTCTGGCACCACTTCTCCTCTCAAGCCGCACCTCAGCAGTGGGCAGGGGGATCCTGGGGAGCTCGTACTGGAATTACAACAGAAACTTGGCATGTAAGAGGGACCTTAATCTCAAAACTCCAGAGAGAAAAGAGACTGGCCCCTCACAAGTATTGAGTTTCCACCAGTGGTGTCTTTGATCTCTTCACTTCAGATTTCCCCAGCCCTTAAAACATTGAACTACTTCTCTGAAGATTCCTGCTGGTGGCTTAACCCCTGCCTGGGGCTGAAGGGGCTGATCACCATTATCTGTCCCTTTTCCCTCAGGGCAGAGCATGTGAAGTGATGGGGAAGGAGGACAGACAGGATTTTCGGGTCTTGGTGCAAGCTCTGGAGGGAATCAGCCTCTCAGAGGATCAGCTGAGCTCCACCTGGGCTGTCCTGGCTGCCATTCTGCAGCTGGGGAACATCTGCTTTACCTCCTACGAGGTACAGTAACCCCAACAGCTTGGGAATGGGAAATTTGTGTGAACATTGCTGTTCTCCCATGTGGTGAGACCGAGGACATGATTCCTGACTGAAGATGACATCCTCTGAAGACCTTTCTGTCCTTTTAGCATTGGGCTCTAGACTGGTCTAGGCAGAGACAGAAGATGGGAGGCAACCAAAGCTCATAAGAGCTTGGGTGGCTTTTTAAGGAGCCAAAATGAACCTGGCTGTGACCAGCTCTGTGCAGCTGAGGTGCTGCTGAGAACATTAATACAAGAGGGACCTTGTATCCCATCCATTGTTCCTATCTATAATATATAGTAATATATATATAGATAGTAATATATATAGATAGTAATATATAATAAAAAACGCTTTATTATTTAGAGAGAATCCTTTGAACACGCAGCCATTGCCAGTGACACTGAGATTCAGATCATGGCCAAGTTGTTGTGTGTCTCAGCAGAGGTCCTGCAGAGTGCTGTCACCCACCGGGTCACTGTGAGTACCCTGCTGGTCATTTCTCATTCCTCCTGAAGCACAGGATGTCCTGCCCCAATGTCCTAACCTGGGAAGGCTCAAAATCTGGGAGGTAACAGCAGGAATAAAATGGTTGGGATGGGCTGAACCCCTCAAGGCAGCTCTGTAAAGATGGCAGAACTCACATCTAGGAGGGCTCTTCTCTGACATGAGTGGCTCCAGGTTTATCACTTTGGCCAGTTGACTCCCACCTCTGGCAGCAAAATTCTGGGTGTAGCTTTTCTTTTGATACTTGGGTAAATTCTCAGCCAAATAGAAACAAATATCCATTTATTAACTGGGTTGACTTCCTTGTTGATTACAAAAAAAAAAAAAGGAAAAAAGGTGTTTTTGTGAGATGGTAACAGTAAATTCTGTCTCTTCATGTATCCAGGTTACATCTTACGATCGGATCTTCACCCCTCTGTCTGTAGAAGGAGCCATTGAGGCCAGGTGACTTCTGCTGATGTCTGGGTGGGTGAGAGGCACCCAGGGGTGCTGTCTTTGCAGTAGCTGGTTCTTCTCCCCTCTCCCACTCAGGGACTCCATTGCCAAGGCTCTGTACTACCTGCTCTTCGAGTGGCTGCTGCTGAGGATCAATGAGTGGTTGGCTCCCTGGGAATCTGACTGTGCCGTGGGCATCGTGGACATCCATGGGTTTGAGGTCCTTTTTCATGTTCATTTGCTATGGCCTGGGCAGTGAGGGCATGTGCTCATCATGGCCTTGGAGTTTTTTTACTTAGGACTCCTGTTAAAACCTGTATGTCCCAATGAATGCTGAAAACAGTGGAGTTCAGAGGTGGGGCTGTGCATCCAAGAGTAGATTTTTTCTTCTTTATGCTCCTTCACAGCTTGTCTCACCTCTTGCTGTTCAGCTTAGTCAGTAAGCCAGGCTGAGAGCTTGCAAACCAGACAGAAGATGATTTGAACTGTTGAGGTTCATTCACACTGACCAGAACCAGCAGAGCAGCTCAGCCTGTGTAGCTTTTACAGGGAGCCACAGCTCCCTGGGCCTTGGAAGGGATGATCCCTTTTTGTCTTGGCAGGATCTGGGGGTGAACAGCTTGGAGCAGCTCTGCATCAACTTTGCCAATGAGCACCTCCAGTGGTTCTTCAGCCAGACTGTCATTGCCCAGGAGGAGGTGAGTGGAACTCAGGGGAATTCACACCCCCTGAAGGCAGCACACACGGAATGAGCTGAGGCATCCTCAGTGTCCTTCAGTGGGGAACAGGAAGCTGAACGGTCCTCTTAAGCAAGATCCATGGAATCCTAGTCCAAAGAGCTGCCTATTTAATATCTTTTACTAATTCTGCAGTAAATTAAGGGAAGGAGATTTTGTCAGTACCTTTCTCCCTTTTCCAGATAAGTGAGTTGTTCAGGGTCAAAGACCCAGACCTCAGTGGGTACTTTTAAAGCCTGTTTGGCTTCTTTGCAGCATTTTCTGTACCACTTATGTCCTGGGCATGAAAGTGTATTTATCAGACTTGTTGCCTTTTACAGCTCACTTTATCACTCAGCTTAGCAGCCTTCCTCTCTCAAATCAGGAAAATCATTAGTGGCTTTAGAAGAAGTTTCATGAGACAAAACCAGACAATTCTAGGCAAGTTCCTAACAGCAGTGAAACACTAACTTCCTGATAAACAACTCAAATCCCTCTATTAACTCCCTCCATTTGTCCTTGTTTGCATGGCTGGATTTGGCCTTTAACATGCAGGAGGAATACAGCCAGGAGCAGCTAGCTTGGATTCCTATTTCCAAGATGTACAGCGAGTCGTGCCTGGATTTCCTCACTGCAAAGCCCCACGGCATCCTGTGCATCCTGGATGACCAGACATCCCTGACTCAGGTGAGGAGCTCTCAGCCTCTCCTGGGATCTCTTTCACAGGATGGTTAAGGTGAGACTGTTTTCCAGAATGATTGCACAAGTATTCAGCGTTTTTACCTTTGGTTTAATGGTGGCTTTTCAGCCTGCTGAGTGTGTTGCAGCATCAGGAAATGTGTTTGTCATCTCCTTGACAGGCCACAGACCACACTTTCCTCCAGAAGTGTCATTACCACCATGGGAACAGCCCGTGGTACAGCAAGCCCAAGCTGCCTTTGCCAGAGTTCACTGTGCAGCACTACGCTGGCCCTGTCACCTACCAGGTGAGCTGGCAGGGGCTGGGAGCAGCTGGAGAAATAACCCATCCTGGGGACAAGCTGTGGGTGTCCTGATGGGCCAGCTCTGTGATCAGAGCTCTCCCCTTGTGACTGCACATCCCTCTAGAGCATCAGTGTATCAGAAGAGAGGAGGTTGTTATTAAGAGAAGCAGAAGCAAAATAGGAATTGCCCTCAGTGACACAACAGCCTCAGAGCCCTGGAAACCCAGGAAAGCTCTTGCTGCCAGAAAAAAAAAAGTGAGAGGTCAAAGCCTGCTGGGCAATGTGGAGGGGAAAAGGAGCAATCCCTTTGAAAAGCAGAAATCATTGTCCCCTCCACCCTGGTGGCAGTAGAAGAACCAGCTTCATTCTCCAGGGCTTTTCCCTTGTTCCACCTCTCCAGCTGCCTGTCCCCAGTCCAAGTGTGTGTAACAGGGTCTGAGTGGTCTGAATTGTACATCAAATCAGACTTTGCCTCTGCAGGTCCACAAGTTCCTCAATAAAAACCGTGACCAGCTGCGGCCAGAGGTGCTGGATATCTTCTGCCAGAGCCGCCTCAAGGTACTGCACTGGGTCAGGAGGAAGATCTCTATTGCAGACACCCAATGATCCACTCATTGTCTTCATGTGAGAAGCAGAAAGATCCTGATCAGGTGTCAAGAGAACCTGGAGAAGTCACAAGCTTTATTTTACTGAATTTACTTGGGAATTGAGCAAATTGTCTTTGCCCACAATTGATGCATTTTATATATAAACCACACAGAGTGCCCAAGGATGCAGCTGCATTCCTGACACTGCCAGGGGCAAGGGAAAATGGCCTTCTTAAGTTTCAGGTAGAAGAGATTCTTCTTTCCACGTAGTTCAGAGAGTTTTGGTAATTTCTTTGTTTTTGCAGGTGGTGTCTCACATTTTCCAGAGGGCTAAAGCTGCCTATAGTCAGCAAAGGGAGCTGGGGGCCAGGGGCAAAGGGCTCAGGCCTCAGGCCTCCACACTGGTGTCCAAATTCCAGCAGTCTTTGCAGGACCTCACAGCCAAGCTGAGAGGGTGAGAGATGCTGCTGGCACCCAGAAGTGTGAAGCCTTCCAGGGTCAGCACAGGGTGATCCAGGGTTCTTCCTTCTGTTTTGCAGGAGCCATGCCTTCTTCATCCGGTGCATCACCCCTAATCCCAGGAAGGTAGGGCAGCACTCTGAGCTCCTTATGGAGTCCCTCAGCTCCTTCATTCTTCTCCAACAGCTCTCCTTTCACAGCTGAGATTTTAACTTCTTTATTTGATAGCTTGAGACTTTTCTTCCCAGTTCTGTGTCCCACCCTTCTCTGTGGCCATGTGAGTCAATCCTGTGCAGGAGCAGCAGCCAGGGTCAGCTGGACACCAAATTATCCTTGGGCTTTGTGTTCCACGGCCCACAGGAACAATCCAAGGATCAGCAAGATCCAATCCAAGCACAGCACAAGAGAAGGAGATCCTTTCTAAACTCCCTGCCTTCTGTCTCCTTTCTTTAGTTTTTCTTTATTTCTTGTTTTTAATTTTTTCCCTCTGCTTTATCTTCGCAGCAGTCGAATATCTTTGATGTGGAATATGTCACCTGCCAGCTGCGACATTCCGGGATACTGGAGGCCATCCACATTCAGAAGGAGGGATACCCAGTCCGTCTGCCATTCCAGAGCTTCCTGGCCAGGTACAGGGCTGTCCTGGCTTGGGATCCCCCAGCCCTGGATGATTTGTTCTCTGAGGGCTCCATGTACAGCCCTGTCGCTGTTGTACCAAGGAGAGGAAGAATTCACGACACAAAGTCCGAGTTCAGGAGCAAAATGGAAGTTCTTTAATAACATTTGGACAGGTTTTTATATGTTGGTTCGCTAGAAGTGTGTTGAATGGCATAAGGGAATTGGTCCTTTGGCCACCCACCTCTCAGGATGATTGCCTGGACTCTACAACACCCATTTCAAAATATTTCTCTAGTCAGTACCATAACAATACTACATAACAACTTGCAGGTGCAAGATAGTTTACCAAACCATAGCACTGTTTTTAATAGTTTGCATGGCAAAGACAGGGCTCTCACAGAATGCTGCAGAAAGGTGGAAAATTTCTCTGCTAAAGCTTTTTAGCATCCATACAGCCCTGGTTTTTGTCACCTCCCCCTCCTGTGGCAGGTACGGGCTCCTGGCTGGGAGCAGGCCCAGCAGCTCGGAGCAGAGGGAAGGCTGTGCAGCAGTGCTGGCTCATGTGCTGGGGAACCCCTCGGATCTCTATCAGATCGGAGTGACAAAGGTGATGCCTGCAGAGAATCCCATCTGTACTGCCCATCCCCACCCAGCCATTGCCGGGCTGGCAAAGCACGAGAGGAGCTCAGCCTCTGCCCGTAGAGGGAGGGCCTTGCACACCTTCCCTCTCACCTTTGCCTCTTGTCTCAAGTGCTAAGGAGGCATTTTAGCACTTCAGATTAACAGGAGACTCCAGCTCCAGGCTGCTGTAGCGTGGCCAAGTCCTTTGTGTACCCAGCATTCCTGGGCTTCTACTTTTGCTGCCTGCTAACCTTCCTCACTCCCTGATTCCTTGTCCTCCACAAATGCATCCATCTCTGTCACCTGCCCCTGTGCCTCCCCTGCAAGAACCCTTAAAGGGATAAACCAGCAGTTTTTATTATTGATCAGCTCTGGGAGAAGCTGCTGCTTCCCTCGTGGGTCAGCAGCTGCTGCCTTTGCCCAGGTGTTTCTGAAGGAGAAGGCCAGGCAGCTGCTGGAGAGGCGATGGCTCCAGAGGCAGAGCTGGGCCGTTGTCACCCTGCAGAGGAAATTCCGACGCCTCCTCCAGCGCCGGCGCCTCCGCGTCCTCCAGGAGAAGGTCACGCTCATCCAGGCTCACTTCCGAGGTTACCAGGCAAGGTCAGGAGTCAAAGGCCAGCCAAGGGACAGCCCTTTGGCCTTGCCAAGGGTGGGGATGTCCAGGCCCCTCCTCGTGCTGGCTCCGGGCCTGCTCCATGTGTGTTTGTGGCTGATGCTTCCCTCACTAGCCAATTCTTTTCTCATCTGCTAGGAAGCGTTACAGGAGGCTGAAGAAGACTTTGGTGCAATTTAAGACCATGATTTTAATCTCCAGATCTTTGATTCAAAGGAGGAAGCGCCGCCAGGTAACAGCAGCCCTCTCAGAACAAGGTGTGCAGGAGGGGCTATTTCCGTGCTAAGCAGAGAGAGCTGGGGGCTGGGTGAGGCCAGGGCAGGGGTGGCTCTGGAAGGGTTGTTGGGAATGATCCAGAGAGGTGTCCTTCACCCTCTGTCTGGCATTAATGTAGTCAAATGAAGGCAGCACAGAGGCTGGAGCCTTCTCTCTCCAAATGACATTCAGAATTGGCACAGGTATTGCAAACACAGCTGATTCATGGGTCTGCCTGTGTGAGTTTGACTGGCCTACATGAGACAAGAGCTGGTTCCATCTGTGGTCTTCTTCAGAGCTGCTGTTCTGCTCAAGCTGTAAGGAGTCATTCATCTTGCTCTTTTTGTTGCCCAGTTCAATTTCTGATGGTGACTGAAATGCAAGATTTTTCAGTCCACAATGATCCTACCCCGATCCCTTACAGCTGCCTCAGGCTGCTCAAGCCCTTGGCCTCTTGGAAGTCACCTGTGGTGAGAACAGGATGGCAGGTTTTTGAGAAGATGGAAAATGGTGCACAGGAGAGAGCCATGGTTCTGTCAAATGGGTGTAATGTATTCTGCACGAACTAGTAAAATAAAATTCGAAAGAGGAAATCAGACCACTCATCCTTGGAGTAGCAACAAACACCTCATAGGTGGGAAGGACCCAGAGAAGGACCCAGCACAGCTCCTGGCATGGCTGAGGGCGTGGTGGGGCACAGGGTTAAGGACAGTGGTGTTGATACAAACCTGCAGAGCTGCCTCCTCTCCTGCCATGCCCAGCACAGCGTGAGTTTCTGTTCTGTTCCTTGCCCTTCCCACTTGGACAGGATCCAGCTTTTCTTTCTCCCAGGCAACCACAACGGTGCAGCTCTTCTGAATCTGTTTCTGTTCCTTCAGTGTTTGTTTGCTGAGGTCTCTGTACATGCAGTAGCAGCAGCAAAGGTCTCAAAGTTCGCCTGCTGCAAAGTTCCTCCTTTCCCCCCACCCCACGGCCCTGCCCTTTGGACTTTAGCTTGTCACTGTCTTTCTCAGCCCAGCCCTCATATCCTCCCATGTAGTCACACTGCTCTGCACCACTGACAGGCAGGAGAGAGAGAGGCAGAGACAGAGACCCTCCTTCCCCATCTCGGAGCAGGAGTCAGGTGAGTGATGAGGCTGGGGAGCCATAGAATGGATGGGAAAGGGCAGAGCTGCAAGGGAATTTAGCTTTTGGTATCCCTCCCACCCTTTTAAAGGGTTTCCTCTCTATGGACGAGTTCATCTGTCCGTGTTCAGGCTGTTATCCTGTGTTTTGATGCTGGAGGAGGCAGGGGAACATTTCTGACAGATCTTGGGTGCTTTTGTCTTGAGCCACATCAAATGCTGAGCAAGACAAGGTGTGGCACGATGCTGGGCAGGTGGTGGAGGCTCTTGCTGTTGAATTGTGCAGGGCAGGAGGTGTTTCAGCAAAGCTCAGGTCTCTGCCTGGGCAGCCCCTTCTCAATACACTGTGTTGGACTCCCAAGAAGGCTCTGAAGCTGTTCTGCCATTTTATCTTCAGGAGCAGGACACCAGCTCCTGCCCACCCACAGCATCTGCCCCCAGAATAGCTGGAAGTGACTTCATACACATCTCTTCCCACCCTCCATCCCCTTTTCATCTCCTAACAGCAGGAGTTAAGGGAAAGGAAACAAAGGAGGAGCTCCCTGGCCTGTGGTGACACAGAGAACAGTCCCAGCCAAGGAATGGTGAGTCTTCAAACAGTCTGGGAGGGTCTGAGATCAAAAAGATCAGGTTCTCCAGGTGTTCTCCCTCCCTTGTGCCTCCTCAGCACAGGTTTGCTGGGGAACAGCAGAACATTTGGAGGGGGTGCACACGTGTGTGGAACCTAGTACAGAATGCAGGTTAGCTTGGTGTAAAGGGCCTTCTAAATGCTGTGAATCTGTCTTTAAGTTTTGTGTGGAGAGAGATGTCAGAATAATGTGCTGCTGACAAGAGGCTTTACTATGCAGATCTTAAAAAAACAAAACAAAGAAGCCAAAGAAACCCAAAAGCTCAGGCTTTGTGACATTGGCTCGGTTTTATAGGGCCTTCATTTGAGCAGTTGTGCCTGAAAGGCCCTGAGCTGACACTACATGCAGTGATGCTGATAGACTCTGTTTCCTTGGTCCATTTGCCTCCTACCCTGCAGCAGTGCAAGGTGCAAACCAGTGAAAAATCAAGTCTCATTAGCCAGACTCTCATCTGGATTACCCAGGTAGAGAGCTGAACTTTCTTAGGAACCTCCAACGTACATCAAAGATCAGAATCAGGTCTCTTTTTATGCTGTAGCACTTCTGGATACTGAAAAATCAAAAGAAAAATGAGAAGTGCAGGAAGAAACAGCCCTTACCCTTCAGGTGCAATCTCTACAGAGCAATATGCCAGACTTGTTAGGAATGAGTCAAAGAAAGCCAACTTCCCTGTCATTCCCCCTGTGGCAGTTGATTTTTAATTTAGGAATTACTCTCCTTTCCCCCCTTGGCTGACCCATGTCACACAGCTGTGTTCCTGTGATACCTCCCTGTTTGCAATGGTTCTGAATGTTGTGGAGGCAGAAGTTGCTGGTTTGGCTCAGATGCTCCATCCCTGTCCTGGCAGCTTTTCCGAGGCAGTTTCACCCAGTTTCTCAGCTCAGGGTTTTTATGTGGTTCCTCTGCTGGCAGCCAGGGACTGATTTGTTTCTCTCTCCAGGACGTGGGGCTGCTGGAGATCCCTGCAGAGCTCGCAGCCCTCCTGCACTCTGTTGAAGGTGAGGAATCTTCCTCCTTCCCTCCCTTTCCCGCACTGCTTCACTGTGTATTTCCTTGTTTATAACAATGGATGTGTTTGTTCTCCGTGCTGCCTGACACGGGGTTGGATTTGATTCATTATCATTGCAGTGTAAATATGATAAAGGCAAATGGCACCGTGAGCGTTGTTTCCTGACATGGCAGGGAGGAAAAGAAACTTGGGCCAGGGAGCAGAACACCAGCTTGAAAATCAGTATCTTTGTTAATTCTTCAGCTCTTCTTCTGAACTGGGCTGGTAGAACTGATGGCAGGGATGGTGCCAAACTCTTTGGTCAAAGTTATGTGACAGCAAACTGCCTAATGAGCCCAGGTCTCTGGCAGAGATGAGTATCTGGGGTGGAGGAACTTAAACCCATCTTTTACCTACTCTGAAACCTTTAAGGAAATTGAAGGGGAAGAAAATGACAGTTTTGGCAATTTCAAAGAAATGTTGTTAGGTTTCATTAAAAATTACTTCCTCAAAAGCAATTTTAAAATAGAAGAGAGGAGAAAAATGGTAACGACTTGATTGTGGAACAATGTAAAACTTGAGATATAAGAGTTTATCAGTCCAAGGATATAACAATATGATAACTTAAGGATGTATCAATATAACAAGTTGAGTATGTGTTAATTTATCAATTTAGGAATGCACCAATTGGTTTTCAAATCACCAAAATACCACTAACTGCAATAATTTCATGAGCTGTTGATCTGACCTTGAGCATTAAGCTATTTGCAGTTATTTCCTCTGTAGCTCTCTGTCCAATGTGAATATTTAAGCTGCAAATAGGTTGAGGCAGGATTTGCCTCTCTCTGTGTGGTGTCAAACCCAAAGCCAGCTGTGCCTGTGGCCTTCTCTGGGGGACAGTAAGGGAGACAATCAGGCAGAAGAGGCTTGTGAATTGGAGCAGACTGTGCTGGATTCCCAAATGCCTCACATTTCATGGCAGAGCCCTCCAGGGACTATCAGCCGGTCTGGTGAGCAATGTAAGCCAGAGCAGCTCAGGGAGCAGTGAAACTGCTGGAAATGAAAGCTGATGGGATGTAAACAGGGAGGATGGGAGAGCATCAGGGGACACGTTTGGAGATAGAGGAATGCACAGGAGCTGTGCTGCATTGAGAAATCCCTTGACTTAGTGATGTTTGCTCCTCTCTCGTCCATGATAAACCCCTCATTAGAAGGCCTCTCATTTCCTTGTTGACTGAGCAGTTGTCAGCAGTATCTCTGCATGGGCTCAGAGTTTCCTGCCGTGTGTGTAAATGCTGCAGAGCAGAGCTGAATCTCCAGGTGTTCCTTGGGGAGAAGAGTGTGAAAGATCAGAGCTGTAAAACCTCTCTGCAGAGAGTCCTTGTGGTCTCAGGGAGGTGAGGCTGTGCCTGCTGGGGGTTCTGAGGCAGCAGGGCTGGGCTGGGTGTCCCTGGAGCTCAGGGGCTCAGGCAGGGTGAGGTGCAGGTGAGGCAGGAGTTGCTGTGGGAGTTGTTTGTGTCCTGCCTCCACACCAGAACTCCCTCCCTTGCAGGTCGACACCGAGCACAGGCCAACCAGATAACTGAGACACAGCCCCCAGAAGTCAAGGTCAAGGATGACCTTTCCCTCCCACCCACCATCAACAGCCATCCCTTCTCCTCCTTCGTCAAATCACACTTCCAGGTGGGAACTCTTTATTTCTCTTCACTGCTTCCCCTGTGGGCAGACACACAAGTTCCAGTAGCACCAGGAGCCAATATTTCTGTGCTTTTGTTTCTTTGCAGAACCCAGATTTCCCTGCCCCTGGTCAGCCTCTGCAGCAGCCCTTAACCCGCCTGGAGGCTGAACACCAGGAGAGTGCACTCGAGATCAACAAACTGGTAAGAGACATCGTTCTTGACCTTGCTGAGGAGCAGGTGGGCACAGACAAGGTTTTGATGCCTTTATACAATAAGTTGCTGGTGGTGGATACTGTTCTTACAATACACGGAGGGCTGGAAAAGCAGAATAAATTGCTTTTTTTAGCCTGGAAGAGATCACGCACAGCCCCTTAGGATTGCTGTGTTCTTGGGGAGGCACAGAGCAGCCACAAACCACTGGGATCAAAGGGAATTACCTGCTGGTGGAGCCTCAGAATTTGGCAGGATGTATAGGAATAGGACTGCTAAACTTTAATATCCCAGTATTCCAGCCTCAGAAGCAATGATAAGGGAAGTCTGTCTTCTCAACCACTTACTCACCTATCAGTCATAAAAAAGTTTCATCTAACCCAGATCTTTTCCGTGGTGAGGTTTATAGCAGACATCTCGATTGCACCTCGGGCTCACAGATGTGTCAGTACCCAAGAGGGGACAGTGAACTCTTGTGTAAAGGCTGGAAAAGGGCAGGGACTTTGTCATCAGGAAAATTACACCTGGAACCACACCCTCACTCTGTGGTGTTTGCATGAAGGGGATGGTGCTATTTCATCTCTGTGCATGTCAAACAGACATTTCTTTATATTTCTTCTTTAAAATGGTTATATGGAAAATATTGCCATTATTTGAAAATAGAATGAAATTCCAGATACTTTCTAAGTAAATGTGGTAATCTTTTTGGGAATTACATAGAATTAAAATAAGCCCATTAAGAAAATTAACACCTAAAAAGAGTCTCTTGTTTTGTCCTCGTGATCCCAATTATAGAAGAGCATAAGCTTCAATAAAATCTTGTGAATAGGATTGTGCTTAAGCAGAATACCATTATTTTTCTAAAGATCAAAGGCAGTTTTTCTCTGTTGCTAATGAAGTAGGGATTTACTACAAAGAATTCCATGAGAACTAAACAACCACCATCCCCTGTTTTTCTCAGTGAATCTTTGACATGTTTGGTACCATTAACTGTTTTTAGAAGTGTTGTTACTCTTAAATGTTCTTTCCAAAGCTGTCCATTCTAGAAAAATTTTAATTCGTGACATATTGAAGTGTAGAGGATGAAAGAAATCATTCTGTACCTAAGGGTGAGAAATACAAACTGAAAAAGCATTGAAGGTGTCGATAGGCATAGCCGAGAAACTGAATCATTTCTTCAGTGAGTGTGTTGAGACACCACATCCCATACTCCTGGGTAGAATATTAACTGTACCCAAGGCTTTTAAACACTCAGTGGGCTCAGCAGCAAGTACCCTGTGGTAATTTACTTGTGTGCCTGAGCCCTGCCCAAGGGGAAATATTCTACCCTAGACCAAATCCTGAGTCATACCTCAGAAGAGACTGAAGTCACCCTGACTTTTAATCAGGATCCAATCTCTATAAACGTTGCCTCCCAAATTCCCCAGCACTTTGGTGGTGCACAAAAACCTGAGGACAGACCCCAATCTGAGTGTTGGCTACTCGGGCTCACAAACATCCTGGTGTCTACAACTTCTTACACCACAGTTTGGGACAGAGTTACAGGTCCAATTCTCTCTTTTTTCCCCCCGAATGCTTCCAGATTTTGCGGTTCATTGGTGACAAGAGCCTCCGTGGCTGGCAGGAGGTGCTGCTGGGCAACTACATCGCTGGGAGAGGTCTGAGTGATGCTGCTCTGCGCAATGAAATCTTCAGCCAGGTGGCTGCCCAGACCTGGAGGAACCCGGACATGGAGCAGAGCCAGCGAGGCTGGGTCCTGATGGCCACTTTGCTGAGCTGCTTTGGCCCCTCACCGGCACTGGAGAAGCCACTGCTGAAGTAAGAGGAGAAAAGACCAAGCTGGGTTTGCACAGGGGTTCAGAGGGGTGAGCAGTGCTAAATGCAGCTGCCTTCTCCTAGGTTTGTGTCAGACTATGGCATGGAGGGCTACAACGCTGTTTGCCAGCGCAAGATGCTGACAGCAGCTCAGTGCACAGAGACAGAGCCTGCACCCTCCCGGGCTTACCCTCCCACCCAGCTGGAGTGGACAGCAAACCAGAGGAGAGGGAAGATGGTGCTGGATGTTCACACCTTTAATGGTAACTCAGTCTTCTGCCCTCCTGCTGTCTTTTAGTCTCTAAGGACTTTCCCAGTGCAGAAATCAGCATTTGGGAAATAATTCCCTCAGTTAAGTGAAGAGGATCAGAATGCTGTTTGCTGGTACCGCCATGGGGGAAACAAGCATCTGAATCTAGACCCAAAACTTGCAAAGTCTGGGCCTGGTGGGACCTGCTTCTCAGGCTGAGGGATGAGATTGTCCTGGGTTTGGGCCCTTCTCAACAGAGGGTTGTTCAGGCTGTGCATCTCTACAGGGCTGGTTTTCCTGCTCTCCATTGCAGCACAGCCCGAGCAGCAGTAATTTGTTACAGGGACTTTCTGCCCTTCTCCCTTCTCAAACATTACCTGAAGCTGCCTCTTGAGCAAGCAGCAGCTCTGTGAATTGAGCACAGAACATCCCTGCTCTGGCCCGTTGTGAGTGGAGTGGTCCCCAAGCAAACCAGGACACTGCAAGGGTTTTCACCTGTCAGGCTGGAAATGCCAACCTGTGCCAACAAACAGATATTTGGGATGTGACTGTGTCCATGTGGAGCCTTCCATGAGCTTTCAGTCCTCCTGTGGCCCTGCTCAGGAGTGTGTGAGACTTTCCAGCTGGGCTCTGCCTGTGTCCCATGGAATATGGGTCCTTCGGGGAGGCTGTGGGTACTGACTTTGCTCTGTGTGCTAGAGGAGAAGTTCTCAGCTGAGGTGGAGTCCTGGATGACTGGGGAGCAGTATGCAGCCTGGATCCTGAGTGCAAGGTACTGCCAGAGGACGGGAGAAGGTCTGGGGGTGTGAGAGAGGCTGTCACCAGCTCTAAGGTTCAGACTGGTTGGGCCTGCAGGCTGGAATTTATTAGGGTCACATGTGGAATACTCACTTCTTGCCTGCTCCAGCCTGTGTTCCCTTCTTCACCCTTAACATAACCCTCAACCATAAACAGTGGGCTGCTTTAGGAACAGAGGAACCACTGGTGTGATCTGTGAGAGCAGCTTCAGAGAAAAAAAAATTAAAAAAGGACAAATCTTGAGTGACTTTAGTTTTTTTTCTAGCCCTGGGAACTTAATAATTGATTCACACCCTAAATCTAAAGGACTTAAGCCAGGATAGACAAAGCAAGAAGAAACTGAATATAATGTTTTCCTTCCTCTCCCTTTCCCTGCCTGCCTGGACCCTTTCCTCTCCCAGGGGCTGTGACAGGAAGACTCGAGGGTGGTCTATCTCCATGTTCACTGGCAACACGTGGCAGGACTTGCTGGGCTGTGACTTTGTGCTGGACCTCATTGGGGAGATGGAGGAGACCAGCAACTTCAGCAGCTCCTCCCGGGCCCCCACTGAGTACCCCATCACCCCAGAAAGGGACAGGAGCATCCTCCAGCCCTCTGACCTGGACACGTGAGCCACCTGTTCCTCCTGCCCCACCACCTGTGGCCCTGTCACCCAGTGGTTCATCTTTCAGCACTCTGGTCCTCATCTCATTTTCCTCTTGACCAGGATCCCTCCTGCTCCAGGTATCCAGGCCCCTGCCTTCCCCCCACCCAGCCTGCCCCCAGAACTCATGGATCTCCATCCAGGTGAGCTTTAGCCCAGGACTGTGGGTGACACTGGGAAGGGCCAGATGGGCCCCAGCCCGGGAATCAGGGCAGAGGGGGACTCAGGTGGTGATTGTTGTTGTGGAGCTCCACTCTGAAACATGACTAACAGGGACTGGAGGCAGGGGAAGGTTTCTTACCTGCCTTGTCACCAGACTTCTCTCTGCTCCCAGATCCAAGGTTTAGGGATGACCTGAGGACCCCTGTAGGCTTGGATCACTATGTGGATGATCTCTTCAGCCCTGTGCTGCATCAGGGCTCCAGAGTTTCTGTAAGTCCCCCGATGTTCCCCGCTGCCTTCCCTCTGCAGCTCTCCTGTCCCTGTGAGTCCTTCAAGCTTTTTCCTGCCTGTTCACTGCCCCTGCTCAGCTGAGACATGCTTTTGAATGTCTTTCCCTCTGGGAAGTCTGTCCCTCTGAGCTCAGATAACTGTTTTGGGTTTATTTTGGTGCAGGATATGGAGAACAAGGAGCTTCTCACCAAACGCATGAAAGGAGGTGGGAAGATTGGACCCACACAGAGAGGAATGCTTCCTTCTACAGGTCTGTAAGGGCATGGGGACAGCTGGGAACATCTGGGACCACATGAGCTTCAGTGAGCACAAGTCAGGGAGCCCCTTAAATGCTAATTATTGCATGGGCTGTGCTGGTTCATGAAGAGCACTGGGCTTTAGCACAGGCTGCACTGCTCACTCCTGTGAGACAGATGCTTTGGGGAAGGTGTTAGATAAGGGAATGACTTTGCTGTGCTTTTAATTTCTCTGGAGCTGGTCTTGGGGTCAAGGCAGCAGGTAGCAGCTTGTTTCTGACCCAGGTCACTTCTCCCCTAGACAAATACTTGTAAGTCATGTATTCACCTGCTCTTCACCCCACGCTTTCACAGAGCAGTTGGTGCCTTTATCGGGGGTGGTTTTAATCTTTCTTATTACTTCCTTACAGAACTTCCCAGCATCTGTAGCTATTCCTTGGGTTAGTAAGTCTGAACCCTGAAGAGGTTCTGGTTTGTGTGTTTGGTTTCTTTACTTTTCCTCACTTCTGGGGAGCCAAGACTCAGGGATTTGCAGCAGGGTGGAGTCAAACACCAACATATTAATGGCACTGACAAATCTGCATGGGTAGGAACACACCCAGCGGTCTCAGAAAGGTGGGGAATGTCCAGTTCAGTCATTCCTGAGACTGGAACTACTTCTGGCTATTGCAGAGGCTCTGGAACATGACAAGCCTTATCACAGATCACTGTCTGAAGCCAGTTTGTCACTTACGTGGCTTCTTAGATGAGTGAGGGATATGATGATCTTCCTATGGCATCCCAGGGCCATTCTCACTGGTGAGAACAGCATGATTCAGTGGATTTGTGCTGTGTGATGACTTCTCCCAGCTGAGTCTGACCCCCACACCCCTTGCTCTGCTGGCTTTGCACTCAGTGGGGATTGTTTGTGACCCCATATGGGACTTGACTGCTGAGAGCAGAGGAATTCCTGTCTCCCCACAGAGCTCCACATGACACACAATGCCATCCAGGCCAGGGCTCGTTGTTCATCCAGCCTTGCCACCCAAAGAGACCAATATGGATGTGACAGTCCCAGCCCCAGAGACCTTTGCCCAGCCCTCAAGAGAAACCCTCCTCTGTAATCAGACACAGGCAGGAATTATTTATAAGCTTAATCATGAAGAATGGTGGTGTCCTAAGCCAGGCTGCACAAACAGAATCTGGATAGTGCTGTTTAAATTCTGGCAGGCCACAAATTTTTCTTAGGTTTCCTTTTTCCACCTGAGTTTTGCTGTGTCCTACTGTGGTTGGTGCATGTGGAGAGCATTTGGGATATTGAGAGCATATTCTCATTTGGGATTCTCCAAAAGCACTGTGCACTTGCTCTTTTGCCTCTAGGCTTCCCTGGAATGACTCAAGCCCCAGTTTACCAGCCCATGCCCTCCATGGTGGGGATGCCAGCAGCCATGCCCATGATGCCAGGGGCAGGTGGGGTTGCACCTATGCCAGGTGAGAGCAGTGTTTCTGTAATTGTAGAGGGAAGGGGATGGCAGGGGGGTGTCAGCAGAGCCTATGCATTTCAGTGTCAGGTGAGGGGCTCAGTGAACACTCCAGGCTGATGCTCAGGCTCTGTGGGGAATGTTCACCTGTAGGATTTTGAAGATGTGTGTGTTGTCTTCCCACAGGCATGATGATGCCCCAGCCCGTGGTCCCAGCTGTAGATCCCAGCCAGCTGGCAGCACAGCAGCAAGCCTTTATCAACCAGCAGGCCATGCTCATGGTGAGTGGAAGGGGCCCAGGAACTGGGGAAGAACCACACTTTGGTGTTTGAGCCTTGGAGGGGAGCCCAGCTCTCCTCTTCCTTGGGCCTGCTCCGTGTCACTCTGTGCTCCTGCGCTGGGGTGAACTCTGTAAAGTGGGGATTATTTAAGACTGCAAAACTGGGAACCCTTTTTTCATCCCTTTGTGTCCATGAGGACACTGAGGCACAGTCAGTGAGTGAGGAGGAGGGACAGGAGCAGGCCCTGAGAAGATTCAGCTGCAATTCCCAGGGGGGTTTAAGCTGGGATTTGCTACAGATGCAGGTCTGCAGTGTTCTGCTTTCTGTGCCAAGCCCTGTGAGTGCATGGCAGTGCCAGGCTGGCAGCTGAGCCTTTGGGGGGTGTTAGGAGCTCTGCATCCTTGGCCAGGTGGGGGAAGAGTCCCTGGGCATGCCTTGCCCACACACTGGGAAATTTGCCATGCACTATGTGGATGTTTTGTGATTAACAGTGAAAAAGCAGGACAGCCTGTGACTGGTGGCTGGGTTTGTGTAGCCTAGAGCTCACGGACATCCCAATTCCTTCCCCAGGCCCAGCAGATGACCCTTCAAGCCATGACCATTTCCCAGCAGCAGCAGCAGCAGGAGCTGCAGAAGCAGCAAAAGTCTCTTGAGAACTCCAGGCCAAGAGTCTCATGGCCAGCACAAGCCTCAGCCCCAGCAACTCTCCCAAAACCCAAGAAGCAGGCTGCTGCAACACCCCCGAGGTCTCCAGAGCCACCAGCTAAGGCCAAAGAGCCGGTATGAGAAACAAACAGCCGCGGTGGGTTTGGTTTGAGTTTTGTGTTTGGTGTTTGCACTGCATCCATCCCCCTGTGGCCGTGGTTTGGCAGAGAGGAGAGCAGAGATTTGTGCTTTCTGATGATACTGAGACCTTTCAAACTCTGCTTGCTGAGTCTTTAAGGATCAAACTTTGGTGGCATTTGCTCTGTGGAGGTTTGGCTGCAGGGTTGGCTGATTCATTTCCAGTTAAATGGAATAATTTTTCCACAGGAAAGTTAATTACTCTGGGTTCTTCATCTTCCAGCAAGCTGTGTTGGGCTTCTAACATAAACCCCCTTCTCTATGCTTGGCTGAGGATTCCTTGTGTTAGAAACTGATCCATTGGGACACTCCTGGATGGGGAGAGAGGTTCTAGATGAGAACTTTTTGAGACAAAATCACCCCTGAGCTGAAGGGCACTGCAGGGGTACTGCTGGCTGCTGCCAGCTAAACAAGTTGTGCACTGTCTGCAGGATAATGACTACATGGAGGAGGAGCTCTCCAGCAGTGAGGATGATGACAATCCTCGGGAAACCTTCCAGCAGAAGAGACAGTACTTCCAGAAGATGGGTGAGTGTCTGCCACTTTGGGAATTTCACTCTGCAGCCTTCCTGGCATGCCCAGGTGTTCTTGTCTCCCTGTCTGGAACCCAGCTAATCCCTGCAGGAGCTGCTGGTGATGTGTGTACTGGAGTTTTGGGTTCTTGATTCAGATTGTGAGCTGCTGAGGGGACAATTTTCTAGAAATCTCTGGGTTTATGACTGCCACATTCTCCCTCACTCTAGGAGGGATGCTGACTGAGGCAAGAGTGGGAATTGTGCCATCAGTGCCAGATTCTTGGTGTGGGTTTGACTAGTTCAAGTCCCCCTTTCTATGCAGGAGAGCAGCACATCCGAGTGAAAAAGGTCAGACCTAGCAAAACCTGGACTCCTCCAGCAAAACCCCAGCCAAAGGAGGAGGAGGAGGAGAAAAGAGAGGAGAAGGAGAGGAAGAAGCAGGAGCAGGAGAAGAGGGAAGAAGAGGAGCAGGAGAAGATGAAAGAAGTGAAGCCTGTCCCTAAACCAGAGCCAGGTAAGATGTTGTGCAGTGGAGACCCAGGCAGGTTGACAAGGAAGAACTTTACAGGAACATCAGGCCAGAATTTAGGCAGAGGAGGAAAGGATCTGGCTCTTCTGGGAGTCTGCATCTTGACAGGAGAGGAAAGAGGAATGTCTGAGCTTTGGGAAGTGGGATCCCAAAGCAAGGCAGTGGAAGGCCATGGCCAGTCAGCATCAGAGGGAAAGAAAGGGAACACCAAATGAGAGAAAGGGATTTCTCCTGTGTCTTTGCTGGTCTGTTGATTAAAGCTGTGACCTCAACAGCTCCTGGTTCCCCTCTGCCACCTCCTGAGCCAAAAAAGGAGACGCCAAAAGTGAAGAAAGAGCTGCCTGTTGTGAAGCCTTCAGGCCCCAAGTCCCGACCTGCACCCAGCCGTGAGATCGGGAACATCATCAAAATGTACCAGAGCAGACCCCCCCCCGAGCCCCAGCCCTTTGAGCCCGTCAGGTGAGAGTGTGGGGTCCTCCCTGTGGGCAGGATGGAGATGGGGGTTCTCCTCTCAGCTCTGCCCCGTGGCTCCATCGTGCCCAAACCCCATAACGCTGTTCCCTGTTCCCTTGCAGGAGAGTACCCAAGCCATTTGTAAAGAAGAACGACCCCAAAAATGAGGCTCTGGCCAAGCTGGGAATGATGAACTCCTCACCTCACCCATCAGTGAGTTCTTTGCTCTCTGGTCACTTTAAGAGCTCAGAGAGCCTGTCCATCCCATTTCCAGCAGGCTGGGATCTCCCTGGTGCTGCAGCAGCAGCCAGCTGATTTCTGGTTGGGTTATGAGGTAGCTGGGAGCTCACACCATGGTGCTGCCCACCCTAGACTGGCTTCCAATCTGTAAAGTCATCTGAGGTCCTGAAGAAAAGGCTCTGGAACAGCAAGTCCTATTGTCAGATGCTTAAGGCTGATCTGGAAGCAAGCAACTCATGTTCTCCACGTTTGGCACCAAGGCTTTGGCTTGTTAACATCCTTTCTTTCCCTTCCAAACTGGAGGCTTTGATCTCAAATACTCAAATACTTGGTCCTCTGGGTTTTGTTGATCATCTCTTTGTAGATTTTGTGTTGATCTAAAGGCAGTGGTGGGCATTTGACACAGATCTTGCTCCAGGGGTGGGCTGCTGCCTGAGGATGACTTAGGACAGAGCCTGGGAATGCAGGGAAAGGCTGGCTCAAATGGTTGTGCTGTCTTGCAGCCATCTCCTGTGCCACAAGAGAAGAAAACACCTCCACCTGTCAAGCCCAAGCCAGCCTCAGCTTCCAGCTCTATCAAGGAAAAGCAGTTGCCTCTCCTGTCCATCTTCAGACCAGAGGGTACCCCACCACCTTCCCCAGCACCTCCTACTCCCCCTCTTCCCCCCACAACGCCTGAGGACCAAGACAAGCCGGAACCCACAGGGAAGGGTGAGTATTGATTTCACCCATGTGGGATTTGGTAGCAGGGCAGGGAGGGGATGGGGCTGGAATCAGCCCAAGAGAGTCATGGCACAGGTCCTGGCATCAGTGGGCCAGAGGCTGAGTGATCTGTGTGAGACCAGGGGGATGGTGCAATCAGATCCCTGAGTAATCAGAGAGATGTCACAGTTCCAGCCTGGCCCAGAAACCAGTGTGGCACTGCCCAGCTCTAACTCGTCCCTTCTGAAAAACGCAGCTAAAAATAGAAAGGTCCTTTGGGCTGCAGCTTTATCAAGGTCCAGCCCACAATACTGTTATTGTTTACCTGGAGCATAATTATAAAAGTGGCAATTAGTGAGTGGACTTTAGACCAGGGAGGGATGGGAAGCCAGGTCTTTTACCTTACAAACCTCTGGAGGGATCTTAGAGACAGGCTGAGGAATGAGGGAAGGTTTCTCAGAGGGAGGCTGGGCCTGGGAGACCTTGGACACACAAAGAGTGCTCTTTCTCCCCACACAGACTCTGCTGTGACCGTGGCAGGTGATGATGGGATCAAGACCCAGCTGTACAAGCTCACCACCAGTGTCAGCTTTTCCTATGTCGACCCTGCCTGGAAAATTTTCCTGCGCAAAGAGGTTCAGTTCTGTGGCTGAGGATTGGCTGTGGGGGGAACTCATCCCATCTTTGGTTAAAATGGGGTTTTTTGGTCATAGGCACTCAGTGTAAGATAAGGGCACAAAGATAGTTCTGGGACCACAGACACAGGAGTTGGAGGCAGGGGATCATGTCCTGGGGAATCTGGGCCCTGCTCTGCGTTACTGACACTTGCGTCTCAGTTTCTCTACCTGTCCTTTCCTTCCTCTGTAGACCACTGAGAAATCTAAAACTGAATTTGTTGTTGCCTGGTGCTTTCCTGCTAAAATAGTACAAATGTGTTTAAAATCAAGTATTGGAGAATGTGCTAAACCCACCAGGGTTCATCCCTTGGTCTGACCACTCAGGTTTTGGTCCTTCACTCCTGGCCCTTCTGTTTACATTCACGTTGTCTCCTCCCTGCCTGTCACTGGAGATGAACTCACCCCTCCCTGGCAGCAGGGCCTAGGGATTGCAGAACATCCCTGGGGAGCTGCTTCTGCAATATCTCTAACACCACTGTTACCCTTCTCCTGCAGGTGTTTTACCCCAAAGAAAACTTCAGCCACCCTTACTGTCTGAACTTGCTGTGTGAACAGGTAAGCACAGGAGTGTGGCTCAAGGCCAGCTGTCTCTCTGGGGACAAAGCACTCCATAATTACATTGCGTAAGTTACCTTCACTCCTCCATGCCAAGCAGTGCAAGTCTCTTCTCCAGATCCATCCAGTCCAGCCCCTGTTCACTCCTCTCTGAGACTCATGATGCCTAAAGAGGCCAACCTAGAAACAGAGACTAGACAGGAGTGAGGGAATAAAGGTGGATATTTATTTGAAAGGCCTTCAGAGGCACACCCTGGGCAGGCCAAAGGCTGCACCCAAGATGGACCCCGAGTCACGAGTTCTTCACACTTTTATAGCTTTGGTCCATTTGCATCTCAACCCAATTTCACCAATTAAACTTTAGCTAATGATGGAATTTCCCCTCAGCTTGCCCCCCTTCTCAAGATGCTGGGTTACACATTTTGGGCCTAGGCCGGGCTGGGTGTCCTTGGAGAGCAGCCTGGAGAGGCTTTGTTCTGTCTGTCTCAGCATGAGAGAGCAGCAGCTCACAGGCTACAGGGCACAGAGTTACACACTGGGAATGCAGGATTTGAAACATATGAAAGTTAAAATGTAAGGCATCACTCAGTTTAACAGCCTCAGGTGCTCCAGCACAGCCAGGAGTGGCCTTTGCACTGGCAGCCTCTCTGTTCCCTTCCTCTGCAGATCATCCGTGACACCTTCTCTGACTCCAGCTTTCGGATCTCCAGGGAGGAGAAGCGCAAGATGAAAGACCTGCTGAGTAATTAACAGCCCCATCACCCCTTCCCCTCTGTGCCCATCCCAGCTTCTGGCCTGAAATGAGAAACTGGGCTCCAAGCCTTTCAGACAGGACTTAGGGCAGAGGAGAAATATTTGCCACTGCAGGAGGAAAGCACATTATAGAGTGCAGTGTAGGAATGTTTGTTTATTCCAAATGGCCCTGAAATTCCTGTGAGCCAGAACAACTTAGTTCTGAAATGTTTATTGTGGGGAGAGGAAACTGAAGCCCAAGGATAGGATTGGATTTTGATTAGTTTCAAAGAGCAGCTGTCACCTTTGACACAATCTGCATGGAGAAAGGGATGGAAACCAGTAGCAGACTGGTATGTGCAAGTGTCCTTTCCCCTCTGTATGTGGTTTGCTGTGCTGTGAGCACTGAGGGACTGCTGGGAATGAATCTCTGGGAAGAGGGAGACTTGGCCACCTTTGTCTTTCTGAGCAAGTAATTCCTTTGTAACCCTGCCAGTGGAGTTCCGAGTTGGTGACAATGCCCAGTCCATTCAGGAGGACGGGATAAAGAAGAGGATTGTAGTGGCTGCTCGGGACAACTGGGCCAACTATTTCTCCCGCCTTTTCCCAGTTCAGGTGAGGCTTAATTCTCTCACCATCCCCTGGGCTTGCTTTAGCTGTGGCTCCAGTTCACTCTTTCTGCCCCCCTGCCTGGCCACACTGCAGTGATTCTGCACCTTCCACAATTTGCAGGGTTTCACACCTCTCGTGTGGCATCTCCTTTCCCTGGTGCCACCCGTGCAGGTGGGATGGAGCCTTCGATTCTCTGTGCTGCATTTCCCTTACAGGGTGAAAAGGGAAGTGATGTGCAGATCCTGGGTGTTTCTCACCGGGGCATGAGGCTGCTGAAGGTGGAGAAAGCAGCTGCATACCACCCTGAGCACCTCAAGATCCTACGGAGCTACTGGTGAGCAAAAGGGCCCTGGTTGCTGCAGGGGGCAGTTTGTGTTGTCACACAGGGTGTTGGAGGCAAACTGAATGGGGGAGCTGAAAATCCCGAGTTGTGCTGTGCTCTCTTGGATTGTCCTAGGCCAGCTGTGACTCACTGACCCTCCTTCTAATGAGTGGCTTTTCCTTTTCCTTCCTACCTTGAGCTTTGCTTACAAGTGAGCACTGGGGGTGAGTCAGCTCTGTGTGTCACCACAGGGAGCTCCTCAGGGTGAAAGCCATGAGCAGCTGGTGAAAGGCCAACATGGAGCATGTTGAAGCATGTCTCCGTTCCCAGTCCTTGGAATGGGCTCCCATCCCCATCTTCTACATCCCAAGCTCTGGCAGAAGGAGCCTGAGGACTCTGGCTTGTGTTCCCAGCTTTGCAGATGTGCTGTCAGTGGAGCTGAAGGGCAGCAATTCCCTGGAGTTCTCCCTGAAGACAGAGCAGCTCATCCTGCACTCCCCGAAGGCTCCGTGCATCAAAGCCATGGTGGAACTCTTCATCCAGGAGCTGAGGCAGGTGAGGCAGCAGCTGGAGTGCAGTAGGGAATGAAGGTGGTTTCCCAGATGAACCTGGGAGTGTCCATGGGATGACACGATCCCAGATCCCTGGGATGAGATCTGACCTGGCCCTGGCCCTTTCCCCAGGACACCAACTACGTCGTGGCTCTGCGCAGCTACGTCGTGGATGACAAGAGCCTGCTCAGCTTCAAGAAGGGCGACCTCATCGAGCTGCTGCCCATGCAGGGCGTGGAGCCAGGTGAGGGGGTTTGTTGGGATTGGCAGGACCAGGATCAAGGGCCTGCTGGATCCATGGTGGATACCGGGTGGGCTGGCATCATCAGCCTCCAGCTCTGCCAGACAAACCACCTTGTCCCAGTTGCCTTAGTTATAGGAATATGTAAGTTATATATATGTTAGCTTAGGATGCAGGAATAGCTGGTGAGTCTGATGCTCTCCTTTGCTAGCAGAGAGCTTCGGTGCTCATTTCTCTTGGCAGCTGCCCTGGTTCCTGACTCTTTCTCCATTGCTTTCCCAGGGTGGCAGTTCGGCTCCACTGGTGGCCGCTGCGGGCTGTTCCCCACCAGCCTGGTGCAGCTGGCTCCTGCCCCTGACTACCTCAGCACCAGCATGGACAGAAGGGCAGAGCAGAGGAAGAGCATGAAAGCTTCCCCAGAGAGCAGGAACACCAGCAGGGAGGTGAGCAGGGCTTGGGGAGGAACATCCAGGGGACGTGGCTGGGTTCTGTGGGAGCTGCCAGGGTGGGTGCATGGCTCTGGTAGTGTCTGAGGGCACAGGGAAGGTGGTGAGTGCTTAGTCTTTGCAGATGAGACACTCACATCCATCCTAGTGTTGGAGGGGAGGCACCACATACAGATGAGGTCTGGCAGCTGAGAATACACACTGCAGTTCCTCAGCTGATGTTTTAGGGTGGGTTTGGTGGTGTTCCTGCAGGGCTCTGTCCTCAGCCTGCCATCAGAAGCCAACAGTGCCATGTTAGTCCCTGCTGGTGACCATTACACCATGACTGACTTCGCCACCCTGTACTTCCGAGAGGCTCAGTCCATGTGAGTAGGCTGTGCTCCTTCCCAAACAGGACCTGGGTAGTCTGACCCACACCAGGCCAATTCTGGGGGTATTTCTTGGACTGCATGTTCCCTCTCCTCTGTCTAGGCAGGGCCTGAAGGGGATGTCTGCTGAGAAGAAGAGTGTCGCAGACCTGGTGCGGCACACCAAGGTGAGCCCCGTCCCTCCCTCTGGCCACAGCCAGATCCCAGCTGCAGCCCTGCCTCTGGCTTTGTCCCCACATGGCCAAAGAACAGATCCTTGGCTGCAGTTTCTGGACAAGTGCAGGTGTCCCCTACTCTTTGGTGCTGCCTGGGAGCTCAAGTCTCCGGTGAAGCCTGCAGAGCACAGCTCTGTGTGATCCAATCCCTGCTTTATCCCTGTGTTATCCCTGCAGGTCCCAATCCAGGCGTCTTTGCTCCGGTACTCTGACAGCGAGCTGAACGAGCTGGCTACCAAGAACTTCCAGAGTAAGGACTCCCCTGGGACACAGAGCTGCAGAGGGGGAGTGGGGCGGTCGGGGTGGGCTCACACAGACACTGTGGGGCTCAGTGGGGGTGGAAATGGGGCGAGGAGGGCCCCTCCTAAGGCATTTCTGCAGTTCATAACCCGCCGTGTCCTTGCTGAAAGCTTCCAGCAAAAGGGACTTTGCCTTGAGTGCAAAGTGCCCCAGAACACTCTGCCTGGGCTTTGGGCTGACTCCACATGTCCAGTGCAAGCCTTGTAACAGCAGAGAAGTTTTCCTTGCCCACTGCCAGCCCCATGGCAGAACCACCCCAGCTCAGACTAAAGGCCAGGCTTTGCCTTGCAGCGCTGATGCGGTTCATGGGAGATCAGCCAAAACACAAGCACCAGGCTGAGGTCCAGTGCATCTACGAAATCCTTCAGGTTTGTGAGCTTCCCGTGGCAAAAGGGCTGAAGCACCAATGGGAATGGAGGGCCAAGACCTCCATTGCTGGGAAGGAAAAGAGCAGGGAGAGCCATAATGCCACCTCCTACATGAGGCAGGGAGCTGAAACAGACTGTGGGGATGGGTTGTATGTAAATGGTTTCCCTGGATATCACTGGATGAGAGCACAACCTGCCTCTCCTCTCTCCTTCTTTGAGCCTAAATGGCACTGGAGACCAGAGGCTGCAAAGCCCAAGCTTTAAGCCAAACTGGCAGAGCTCTGAAGCTGGGAGAGGAAGGGCACAGAGATGACCTGGGCATGTCTCTGATGCTTTCATCCCCTTTCTGATGCTGTTTTCTCCTCTCTGGATGCAGCTGTGTAAGGAGAAGGAGAATTTGCATGATGAGATCTACTGCCAGGTCATCAAACAGGTCACCCACAACCCTCACCAGTGAGTACCAGCACTGCCAGCTCCTGTGTGTGCACAGCTGGAGAGGAACCATCTGCTGCAGGGACACCAGGGCCAGGGGAGAGGCTGTCCCCTCATGATGTGCTGTCCCCAGCTGCTCCAGTGCTGAGGCTTCTGCTGAGCACTCAGGAAATTTTGCCCATCACTGGGTCTGGCATTTTCACTTTAGTGGATATTTTTCCTGCTATTTCTGGCTGCTGATCTATCTGGGCACCAGTAAACATTCCTGCTGGCTCCTGGTTGTGGTGCTGCTCAGAGCCCTGACTGCTCCTCCCAGCCTTGGGGAATTGATAAACACCAGTCAAGGACTGGCTTGGCCCCACGTTTCCCTGTGAGGTGCCAGCAGTGGCATCGGAGTGGCCTTGATTGTTCCCTTTCTTTGCTTTCTGTTGGAATAACTGGATCAATCTCTTGCTCAGCACAAGAAACCTCTGACCAAGGGCTGACACCTCCTTTTCTGCCAACTTCCAGAGGTGTTCAGAAGGGCCCAGGCTCACTTTGAGCTGCTCAGAGCAGGAATTGTCTTGTCCCAAGGTGCCCACAGTCCTTTCTGTTCTGCAGGGAGAGCGAGATGCGGGGCTGGTTGCTCCTAAACCTGCTCACTGGGTACTTCCTGCCTTCCAAAATCCTGATGCCCTATGCCACCAAGTTCCTGCAGCTGGCCAGCAGTGATCCATCCAGCACCCACCACGGTGAGACTGTTTGTGTCCTGTAAAGCAAATATTCTAGATCTAATCCCCCCATCCTGTCATTCCTCTGTCCTGGACACCGTCCGTGCCTGGCTCCTCAAGGTTTGGATGTGTCCTGGCAGGATGGGAGGTGAGGTCAAGCCTCTCTGCTCCCCTAGCAGTGACCAGGGGTTAAATTTGACCCAACACCATAGGACACGATGTTTAGTTCTCTGTTTGGCTCGGCACATGGAGCTTTTTCCTTTTCCTGCAGATATAGCCAAAATCTGCCAGAGCAACCTGCGGAAAAACTTCCTGTACGGGGGCCGGCGGCACCTCCCTTTCCCTGTGGAGATGGAGGCACTGCTGGTATGTGGATTCCCTGGAGGGGCAGGGAAGAGGAGTGGGTGCTGGGAAGAGGGAGAGGGCAGAGGCTTGCTTGGAGGTGCCACGTGCAGTGTGACACAGGCAGGTGGTGTTCCAGGAGAAGAAATGGAGCATGTGGGTGGAAGGAGCTTGGGAGCTGCAATGCCACGGAGTGGGCAGGGAGGAGGCAGGGCTGTGGACAAGCAGTGGAAGGCAGGGATGAGGGAGAAGAGGGAGAAACACACAAGGGGCTGTGGGGCTGATGAGACCCTGCAGGTCTTGCTGCCTGAACGCTGTCCTTTGCAGAAGGGGCACGGTGCCCGCAGGCTGGTGGTGCTGATGCCAGGAGGCATGGAATACCTCACCAGGATCAGGACATTCACTGTGAGTTTCCAGCTGTGAATTCCTTCATTGGTCTGGACTCTGAGCCACACCAGGGAACTCCCTTATCTGACAAGAAATAATGTCTACCTGCCCTTGGGCTTGCCTGGTCATGGTATTCCTTTCCTTCTTTCCTTGCTTCAGGTGGCCAAGGAGCTCTTGCAGGAGATCTGTGAGCAGATGGGAATAGGTGAACAGCAAGAGATAGAGGACTTTGTTCTCTTTGCTGTCAGGAGTGACAACAAAAATCTTGGCAAGTAAAGACCAGCATGGAGCTTCTCTCATCCAGCAGTCTCTGCAACAGGGAGCACCATGGCTCCTGCTTGGAATAGTTCCTCCACCCTTGCTGGCTCCTGGGAGGGTCCTCTTAAGCAGTTTCTGTGTGTATTAGGGTTAAGGATTGGTCCTCCTCAGGGGCTGTGTTGCTTGTTCCTGAAGGAGGTGTGTGGCTCCGTGTCCCTTTGGCATGGCTGATGGTTGGAGTCCAAGGGCAGGGTGGAACTGAGGGGTGCAGCAAGGCTCCTGTCCCAGCCTCTGCACAGGAGGGGTGGGTAACCCTCTCTCTGTGTCGTGCAGGTAAAATGGTGAGGCCAATAAAACTGGAGGAGTATCTCCACGATTACCTGCTGGAGGACAAGCTGGTCACCCTGACCTTACGCAGGCTCATCTGGAGGACACCTCTGCACTTTGACAACCCAATTTACACAGATGTCCATTATGCACAGGTAAGCAAGAGCAGGACCCTACCCAGCAGGGACAGAGCAGTGTCCAGGCCAACAGGGATGTCCCAAGGGGGCTGAAAAAGCAGGAGGGCTTTGGCTGATAGGCTTTGTGTGCTGTTGGTGGGAGTGACTGAACACTGAAGCTATGGATGAAGGCTCTGTGCCTGTGGGCTTAGCCTGGAGCTGTGTTGTTCCACACATTGTGCAGCTCCCCAGGCTCAGAGAGCCTTTGTTGTGCATTATCAGCAAGGCAGGGTGTGGGTCTGTGCAGCCTGGCACTGCCCAGACCTGCCTGTACCCTCTGGCAGGTTTAACAAAGGCCTCTTTGCTGTGCTGTCCCTCAGGTGCTGTGGGATTACCTGAATGGGAGGATCCTGCTGAGCCAGAGCAAGGAAATGGAGATGCAGGTGGGCCTTTTGGCAGTGCTCCAGCACTGGGCCAAAGCAGAGCAGCAGATCTCTGCTCCCTCCAGGTACGTCTGTGGCAGAGGGGAGCTCTCTCTGTGGTGGCCGTAGGCACCACAGGGGTTAGGAGCAGGTACCTGGAAGTCCTCTCTGGATAATTAAGAAATGTCCAGTTTTGGAGAACAGAGAGGGTCATGAGGGTGCCGTGGTCATTTCATTTGGTTGCCATGGGTTTGTAACACCAAGAAGAAAAGGCATGAGCTCATGGTTTGGGTGAATCCTCCTTTGTTCTCTCTCACAAGTGGCAGAGGTTTCAACCCTGGACACCTGAAACTTGTAGTGAGATGCCCAATGGGAACGAAATTGTCCCTGGATAGTGGAAACCTTCAGTCCTGCAGCTCCAAGCTGTACTTTGCCACTCCTTCCTTTCCTCATGCACTTTGGCTCAGAGCTGAGGTGATGCCTCCATCAGATCCCCTTAAAGCACCAGCAGCAGGGAAATGGCATAACCCTGCTGGTCACTGAAGAGCTCTTGCTGTGCCCAGAAAAGAGGGATTTCTCTCCATGCACTGCTCAGTGGTGCAGAGCTGAATTCTCTGTGGAAAAGGGTGGTCTCACTGTCTCTGATGTTTCCTTCCACCTTACCCAGTGCAGGCACCATTGTGCTCTTCCTCTCCCCCTTCACCCTCGTCCCCAGATAAACAATGGAAAATTGTTGCCCCATCCCCTCCTTCCTCTTAATCCCCTGGCTGATGTTTGATTTTAGCTGGGCAGGGGGTGAATTAGAATCTGTTTTTTGGCACAGGGAAGAGCTGAAGGAATACACTCCAAAGACCCTGCAGCCCTCGATCAGCTCCAAGGCTCTGCAGAACCACGTGGCCACAGTGCTGAGAACAAGGCAGCCCCTCCAGCCACTGGATGCAAAAATCCAGTTCATAGGTGAGGAGATATCCAAATCTGCTTCAGTTTCTATGCTGCTTCAGTTTCTGGAAGCTGCTCTGAATGCACTTTTGGGACAATTAATGAAGTTGTTGATGATTCTTGGAGCCTGGAACGGGCCATGACAATAGAATTCCCTGATGGCCCCTCACTGTGGATCAGAGCTTGTTCCCAAGCATGGTCATGGTGGAAGTTCCATCTCTTGTAGGAGTCTGCAGTGGATTTTCAGAGCTCTGTACAAGCTGTGTTTTAATGGATATTCTGGCTGCACATCTGTTTTCTGGTCAGAAAAAGACAGGACATCCATTCAGGCTGCTGAGAATTGAGTCTCAGAAGCCAGGGAGGGAGGCAGAAGTTATCAATTGTACTTTTTAATGTAGGAAAGCTTGGGAACACTGGCACCTTTGACAGTCTGGTGCAGTAAATTGCTGGCTGGAAGCTGCTGCCCTCAGGCCACTCTTTGCTCTCTTCTAGAGCACGTGATGGAATTGCCTTTCTTTGGCTACACCACCTTCATCGTGGAGAGAATCAGTGATGACACGGTCCCTGTGCCCTGTTTCTTTGGTGTGAACAAGGAGAAGATCATTGTGGTGGATGCCTCCACCCAGGTATGCCAGACAATTTCCCCATGTGTCTGTCAGATACTAACTCTGACTTTTAGAAGAACTTGTGCAGGAAGAGGCTGGACTTCCCTGCATCACAGCCACTCTGACAACAGCACTGGCCCAAAGCAGGAGAGTGTAGAACAGTCATTACAGCCATGGGCTCTTTTGTCAGTCCAGTGTTCATGCAAATGAGCACAGTCCACAGTAAAACTAAATGTAGAACACATTCCTGTTTGTCCCAATCCTGTTGGAGTTCCAGGGCTGTGCTGGGCACCTGGAGCCTGCCCTGTATCCTGCACACACCACCCTGTGCCCCACACCTTCCCTCAGCTTTCAACAGGCTCTCGAGGTGACTTGTGGTGAGAATCAGATGGTTTCACTGGTAGGGACTGCTCCTGAGAGTGGCTTTTCCCCTTGGCAGATGGTGTCCCAGGTCATCCCCCTGAAGGAGCTGCAGAAGATGCGCACCCTGAGGCCCATCTCTGACGGGGGCCTTCCTGGCTTGGAGCTCAGCTACGGCTCCCCTGCCAGCCCCAGCACCATGTGGGTGGAACTGGCACAGGTGAGATCAGCCTGGACCTGCAGCTTCCCCCTGGCACCTCACAAATCACCCTCCCCTGCCCAGCCGAGCCTCTGCCAAGGGACAGTGCTGCTGCTCCTCTCTCCTGTCCCAAAGGAGGAGGGGGACACTGCATTTCCCAAAGTGCAGCTTGGTTCCAGCACATGGCTGATATTTAATGATGGAAAGTGATTTATGGGAATATTTAATTAGGGGAAGCAGCTCTTTCTGGGGCAAGGAGTGACGGATGCTGGTTTGTGTTTTGACAGGCCAAAGAACTGTACCACACAATTGTTGTCATCCTGGATAAAACAGAGCTCACTCCTAGAGCCTGAAAGGAGGAGAATGGCCAAGGAAAACTGCACTGTTTCCCTTTCTCTGAACTTGATCAGTGCTCCCTGACCTGTCTTTGGGAGAGAACTCTTCCAGAAGACACCCATGACCTCGGCCGGCTGCTTTCTAAGAATGCCACCGCAGTGTTTGTTGATGGAGTGACCATGACCCTCGTGCCCTGCCATTCAGTCCCCAAGCACTTCCTTGAAACAATCCACGCCGTGGCTAAACAAACCCCAAGGGCCTCTCCACACCACAGCCCATTCCACCAAAGAGCAGCTGACCCAAAGCAAGCACTTGCCTTCAAGCTTTGCATTGTGCAACTCCTCCTTTCTGTTTTGAATTAATTATCGTGAGCAAAGCCTGGTGCTTGCCAGAGATTTGTGTATCCCAATGCCTGCACTGGCTGCTGGTGTTTTCCAGGAGCCAGATTAGTCTCTGAATTGATATGCAGAGGTCCTGTAGCAGGACTTGTGAAGCAGGAGTTTGTAGAAAGCATCTTAATTGAAAAGCAGATCAGTGTTAATAATACAATTAACACGTATGCTGGGGCACAGATTGAGCTGCAATGGTAAGGATGTTTATTGTTAATTAATTTGTCACTGACATAATTATATGCATATGCTTCCCTCTACTATAAAGAAGTCAGTCATGGCCATGCAGCTGTCAGACTTCAATGATGGCTCCCTGCCCATGGAGGAAGCATCTCAAACAGAACTTGTATTATACTGAAGCGTTCCAGGTTGTACAAAAATGTTTAATTTATTTTTATTGCCACAGTTCTCCTACTGACCTGAGATGTAACTGCCCTTTAAGAAATTGCAATAAAATAAGCACAGAGATGTTTTGAAGGTATGATATGATACATTTTACATCTAACCTAGGAAAACTTAACTGCAGGTACTGGGCAAAGCTTGAGGAAAATGTTGTCACTGTTGGCAGGGAAGGGGGGTGGATCTGAGGGTGCTCAGTGCAAGCCCTGATGCACAGTTAGACTCTTCCTGGTTAGCTGATTCCAGTGGGAACTACAGCATCTTCCCTGGCAGGTGCTTCTCTTTGAGTGCTGCTTATTGTACCTCAGACCAGCCTGTGTGACTGAGGGGTAAGGAAAAGCTTCCAGGAACAATCCACAGCAGTTGTAACATTGCTTTATTGTCTGTCAGTTCTGCAGCTACCCTTCAGAACATCTAAAAAAATACATCTGTGGAGTACAGTGATCCAGACCCCTGGGCAGCCTCTGAGGCTGCAGACTCCTCTGGCAGCACTAGAGCCTGAGGCCACTAGCCCCTGTAGGTATGGAATGGAGGCAGAACCCAACAAAAACCCAACAGGAAGGACTTGTGCCAGGGAATCAGGTTCAGGTTCCATATAAACATAGCAGCAGAGGTACCACAGTGTCAGTTTGAGGGCCACAGCAGAACCGTACCCAGCTCTAACAGCAGCATTGCCCCCTGTACTGCAGACTTTTGGTGAGGCACAGGGAGCAAATATGGCTTTAGGGATTACAAGCAAATGCTGGAATTGTTGCAGAGGTTAATACTGAAAGAGTATCACCACTTAAATTAAAGGGCAGGCAAAACTGGACAAAGTTAAAGAAGTTCACATTGAAAGAAAAAAAATCCAAGTTTCTCCTCCTTTAGAAAGCAAGCACTACCTCCATGGTAATAACAAAATGCTCTTCTCCTGCCTTTCAAAGGAAAATATTCCATCCAGGAACTCAAACAACGAGTTTGTCACTGGCAGCCCTGAGCAAAGCATAAGAACTTGTAGCATAAGGCTTCTATTGGTGACACTGAAATCAGAGACAGGGAGCGAGGGGAGGAGCCATTTAGGAAGCAAGGTGCCATCCCAAAGCAGAGTCCCAACGGGAAAGTCTGAGCCCTGCCCAGACTGCTGCAGGGAGTAGAGGCTGGAGACAGTGCAGAACATCCAAGGCAGCAGCCCCTAACAAACACAGCAGGTACAATTTCACACCTCTTGGTCCTTGAGTTGGAGCATCCCAATTATTGGGGAAACTCACCATGAGTTCATAGAAACTGGTTCCCTGGGAGTGTGTGTCACTAAGGACAGGAGTGAGCAAAAATGCAGCGGGGAAAAGAAAAATAAATCTCATTTCTGCAGTCCCATAAAACCCTCCATGGCTGAGTTCCTCCAGATCCCCTGGTGGTGCTGCTGGAGGAAGGACGAGCCAACAAGCAGCAGGGATCAGCTCGCTGAGCTCTGCAGCTCCTCCCAGTCTGCTTCACTCTCACACCTGAGCCTTGTTTTAAAAAACTCCTTGATGAGTCTCTGTGCTTCCTCCTTCACTGCAAGAGAGGAAACACCACCTTTTGAGCTGACATTTAACACATCTGCCCCCTCTAAAGCCATGAATCCATCTGGCACTGAAATAACCCCAGACTCACCTGTCCTGCGGGCAGGGCTCTGCTCCTGGGTCAGTAAGTGAGACAGGTGCCTGGCAAAGCCCTTGAACAGATCCTGCACAATTGGGGAAGACAAAGAGCACAAAGCAGACACCAGTTACCTCACCAGTCACCTCACCAGTCTGTTTCCATGTTTGTCTTGCCCTCAGTACAGACTGGCTGTAGCACAAACCACTCCTAGACTGAACACACCTGCAGCCACAGCTGGCCCTGCAGTGCTGGAGGAGCCCAGGCACACACATCCTGCCCTGCAGGGCACAGCAAGGAAACTACACCAGCACTGAACCTGAGCTGCTGCCACTCCACAGGTGGGAGTTAAAAACGTGCCAGGGTTTAATGTGAAAATATGAACCATCACAAGTAAGTGTGGAACCAACACACACCAACCTTTTTGTGGGAGAGGGGAGTTGCTGCACCTGGAGTCACTAGAACAGCACATACCAAAACATAACTTGGAAATGAAAGGTGGGATCCAGATTATCTCCCCCTTCTCAGAGCCCCAGATCCCTAGAGAGATTAACTCTCCTTCTGCTGAAGAGGGCCATGAGCTATTCCCTACCTTGGAAGCAAATTTGCCTCCCTTGTAGAACGGGGTCAAATACTTGACAACGATGTCTGCAGTCTCTTTGAGGGACATGCCTTGGGTCACTGGCTGTATGGTCTTGCTGCTTCCTTCTTCATCCCACTGTGCTAAATTTGAGTCAAAAGTCACCTTCTTCTTTGTTGGACCAACACTTTTGCCCTCTGGCTGGGTCAGAATTGAAGATTTTGCCACTGTCCGTAGCCGCTTTTTCGCAGGACTTTCCATATCCTGGAGAGGGGACAGAAAAAAGCCAAACCCACCAATTCCTGTGGCAGCATCACACTTCCAAGCAGCCACCACCTTCCAAGAACACGAATTTTGCAGCATCCTGCAGCCTCTCCTTCCAGTGAATACCAAGTAGGAATCTCTGTAACCCCTTTTGCAGACACTATTTCCCACACAAAGGGACTTCGAGAAAAACCCTTTAAAGAATACCACATTTAGACCCACCCTGTGCTCCTATTGGGACAGCTAATTGCTAGACCCTGTCCTACAGAGGAAAAAACTGACTGGAAAAGATTTCTCAGGATGTCTGCTGAGAATACACCCCTCAGGAAGGATCAGCCACATCAGGAGAGCCACACTCCTGCTCAGTTTGGAAGAGAAAGGAGACTGCAGTGTTGCAGAGACAGCTGCCAAATGCAGAAGCAGAGACTGAATGGCAAGGCAGGCTGTGAGCAGGGGTCACTTCCCAATGGTCCCCTGTGTCTCTGGCCTGTGGCTGTGCCCTTGCCTTGAGAAAGCAACTCCCTAATTATAGTCAGTGACAGATCTCAGGGGGTGGAGACACTCATTCCAGGCAAGTCACCAGCAAGGGCACAGTCACGTGAGTTGCACAGAGGAGGACACAAAGCAGTGGCCAAGGAGCTCTCCACTGCAGCCCAAGGTGCTGGCACGGCCCAGAGGGCAGCAGGGAAACACCAGGAATGCAACACAACTGGGGTTCTTCTCTCTGCTGCAACTGCAGCTGAGCCCTCTCCAGATAAATAAGACTCTCAGAGCAGGAGTGTCACTCGCAGAGAGAAATCTGGCACAAGATGAGCACAAGAAATAGAGGAAATCAGCATTCGTTGAAGTCTTACCTCATCTGATCCTGGCCGCTTCCCACTGTCGCCTTCCCCAACAACAGGTAGCTCAGTTTCTGCAACATTTTCAGCAACACTAGTGGGAGGAGTGGAGAGAAGACCAATTGTAATCATTCCACAGTGAAAATATCTCTGCATTCACTGTCAGTGGCCATGAGACTGCATGGTAAAGCAAGAGTCTCCCTCACCCACCCAGAGACCCCATACAGGTTTCCAGGACAAGGCTGGTGGGAGCAGAGAAGTAGAGATTTTACCTGGACTTCACATCCATTTCTTCCTCAAGCAATTCAGATTCAGCAGCCTGCTGAAAATTCTCCCCTGTCTCAGCCAGTGTTACTTCTGTTTCTCTCAGTTCTTTATTCTCTGCCAGGAACTGCCCAGTCAGATCTCCAGAGTCATCTCTGTTTTCCTGAGGTGTTGGTTTCTCTCGACACATGCTTTGAGAAGAAACCTGAGGTAGTGTGCTTGCAGAAGAGTCACCTCCCTTTGATAAGCTGCAACTTTGGGCTGTAGAGCCACTTTTGGGGAGGGAGAAGAACTTGGAAATATCCTGTGATTCCTTTTTAGCTGCTTCTGCGAGCATTTGCTGCTTCTTGCTACGTCTGGACTTCTTAGCAGGGCTCTCCCCAAGGGCAGCTTTTGTGTCTGGACTGGGTTGCTGTCCCTTCTTTTCTGGGTGTAGTTCTACCCCTGCACTCTCAGCCACTGCTTTGGTTGCTGTTTCTTTCCCCTGGAGAACAGGGTTTCTGGTGTCCAGGTCCAGACTGCAGCTGCTGCTGTCTTGCCCATTTGGACAGTCTTTTTTGACAGGTTTTGCATCACTCTCCTCCTGGATCTTCAGCAGTTCTGAAGCTGTCTGGAACAAGCTGGATTTCTTTGGAAATCCTGCTCCCACGCGCTTGGGTTTGAACTGGGGAGACAAGAAGAAGAAGAAGGAATTTTGGATGTGAGATCCCTGTATGCAGCACCCTGAAAGGAGCTGAGTTTCTGCATACAATGCACCAGTGTGGGCAGCTGTAAGCTGGGGGAGGTTCTAAATCTGATTTATCATCACACCCATCAACTGAGACATGAGGGAAATGGATTAGGTGGCAGTCCTAGGCCAGCAATAAGAAAACAAGGCAGCATCCTCGGATAGAGCAAGGTGAGAAGGAACTTCTTTAAGCTGTGACTTGCACACAGATTATACTCACTAATAACAACGTGACAGACAGGAAAAAGCATTTATAATAGAAACACGCAGTTGTGGCCACAGAAAGGACACAAAATAAATTTATAAAATGGCAGACAGACAAAACACACCATTCCCTCCTGTCTATCCCACCAGTACTCACCGAGGGAACCTGGGATGCAGGGACAAAGTCCTCTTCTGCTGGAGACACAGATTTTGTTTCCAAACTGCTGTTACCACCAGTTCCAGACCCAAAGACTGAGAACAACTCCCCTTGTTTGGAGGCTTTATTGATTTCTGCCACCTGAAAAAAGAACAGAAATATTCTCCAATGGCCAGAAATCTTTATGTATTCCTGCCTTTGTACATACTAAAGGCCATAGTAACCAAACAAATATCTGCCCTGGAGAGGCACCTGCCTCAAAAACAGAAATATCTTCAGAGAGACTGATGGCAACCAGATAACCTAAACCAAGGCTTCTCTAGTGTCAGCAGCAGCCTGAGGAATTCCCAAATCCCTGTATTGCTAGAACATATCTGGGTAAGCTTGCACTGCTAGGTTTTCAGGTTTTCAGAGCCTGTAAAGCCAACAAAGATGTGAACCCAAGGTGATTCTGGGCCCTCCTGAAAACAAAATCAAGAAGAAAGATTTGTAAGACACCCGAGGCAAAACAAAGCTCGTCTTTCACCTTTTCCACACAAACTCTGCCCCATTTGCCCTGGAGCTCCCACGTTCCAGGGTGCAGCAGGTGGAGATGTTTGTCCCTACCTTCTTTAGCACAGCTGCCTTGTAGGAGTTTGCCATTTTGCTGCTCCGGAAAGCTTCATATTCCATTTCCACTGCACAGGCAGCAGGGTCTGACCTGAAACACAGGCTGGGGTGATTCCTGGCAAGACACACTTCTGCATCTGCAAAGGGAACACTAATGCTTAAGTATCTCCCAGAAAGTACAAAATCCACTCCCTCCGGTGCAAGAGTAAGTGATAACTTCCAGTTAAGTCCTAAGGGATGTAGTGGTGAGTTGATGGAGAACAGAAAGGGTGACGAAAACAGTTTTAAATCAAGATTCTGGCCCACTGCTCCCTTTGAGAAGTACACTATCCCCATCTTGTGGGATAGGGAAGAACTGCCACTGCTGGGACCAAGCTGATAACAGCGACCAGCCACAGGAATCCTCAGCTCTGACCCTCAACCTCACTGCCAGAAAGATGCTGTTAAGTGAAACTACATCTTTGGACAAAATAACTTAAAAAAGCATTCTCTGAAAACGGTAATTCTGCTCAGGGAAGAGCAGGCCCTGTGGTAAGGGACTCAGTATGCACTCCTTCCTCATCTCATACCCTTTTCCTTCTGCTGCTGGAGTCTTTTGGTTGTTGCTCAAAGCTTCTTCCAGCATCTTCAAGCAGTGTTCCCGGCCCTAGGAAACACGGGATACTCAGACATGCTCTACAAAAGTCTCAGTGCCCCCTGGACTTCCAGCCCTGAAGGAGTAAGGGCAGGGCAGGCAGAAGCTTTGCTGTTCTTTGCAACATCACTTACCTTCACTGTGAGCTTGGAGATCCTCCTGCTGGCAGCATCCTTCAGGGGACAGTCTGCACCTGCCACAGGAGAGGAATTTGGGAAAGGAGCCATGGCAGGGCAGAGCTGATGGAGAATGTTTCAGCTGTCACAGGGAGGTGCCAGTCCAGTTCTGCCTGGCTTTCTCCTCCCTGCATTGTCACCCCAAGAACACTGTGGTCACCCTTTTTACCTGGAGAAGCTACACACTCCAAAAGGGTAGGCAGAAACCAAAGTGAGAATGTTTTCTCTGTTTGACAACATCTACTTTGGAGTTTAGGATTAGCAGCTTTCCAAAATCTCTCCACCTCAGAGAACCTTTCTTCAAGGCTCTTAGGAAACTCAAATCTTTTCTGCTCCCCACAATACCAACCAAAAAAACCAGGCTGGATAGAGTAACCTGACCTACCAAGTGATCTTTTGCAACAGTGCCAGACAGGGCCCCAAGCAGCACAGTTACAAACAGCAAAGGTTTTCAGCAGTTCCCTTATAGCCTTATTATTATTATTATTATTGTTATTATTATTACTGCTGCATAACCACTGCAGAAACAGCCCACACTACAAAGTCAGGTTAGACAGAATTTTCCTTCTCTCTTGCTTATTTGGAAATGTTGTTCAGAAAGATGCATTCCATATCTTCACCCCAACCAAAGCTAAGCTGTGATCCATCTCCTCCAGCCAAGTTTTCACAGCCAAAAGCTTGACCTCTGTGCCTAGGGACTGATACCTCCAGTGGTGATGCTGTACAAATTGCATGCAGCTGCAAAATACAAGACTTTCTTCTCCCAAAGAAAACCCATTATAAATCAAAGAAGATATTTACTTGGAGGAACAAAATCTTCCTTTTCTGGTTCTTTGCCCTGGGAAAAAAACAAAGATCAGTCAAACATTTCCATTCCTACTACACACGTGCAGATCTAGAAGCACAAAAGACATATTTTATATCCCTGCTCTAGGGAAAATTAAAGCTGAAGTTATAAAGGCATTGAAGCACCAAAACAGGGCCAAGAAGACAAAGAATGAGAATCAATGCCAAAAGTTCACCTCTGCTGTAGGAATATTTAAGAGAAGCTGAATGGGGAAATCTGTTTTTACTGCTACCAGGGGTATTAAAACCAACAGGCTCCTCTTGCTAAGCACTGCAGAGAAACCAGCACATGAATAAGCTGCTTTTCTTCCTATTATGGGACTGGCCCAGCATATGGAGAACACAGCAAAAGCAGAGGTACAAGAAGTAAAAGAAAACAAGCAACAGCAAGATGAAATAATTTACTGTCATGAGCGCCACAAAGCCTTTATGGCTGTCAGACAAGCTCACAGCAAACCCTCTGTGCACCCCTAAGATTTGAACCCCAACTCACTTTGCGCAGACTCATCTGTTTCTTGTAGAAGTTGTCCCACTCCCGTTTCCGACGCTCCTCATTCTCTTCCTCCCAGTTCCCACTGCCTTCCTCATCATACCTGGATAAGGCAGGAAAGCAGGAGGAACAAAATTTCTGTAGCTGCAGCATTGACTGGGGGACAAGTTTGGGAAGCCACCCCAGGGGTGTATCCCACATCCTTTTTGAACAAGTCTTCCCTTTGAGTTTCTCTGCCATTCCCCAACCTGGACAGCAGTGAGTGTCCTCCAAAAATTCACAGCATTTGTTAACCCCATAACCTAGCAGGCAGTGGCATGAACTAAGAGCACATAACTAGTGCCCTGAGAATGGAGAACCCCATTTCAGAAGCTCTGCCAGATCCTCCCAGGGGGTTCAGGAGTCACTGCCTCATGTCATGTACCCCTTCTGTCAGTCCCTCCTGCCCTGGGAGCAGAGATGGCAGAAAGGGCACAGCATCCATTCCTCAGCCTCACTTGTTCACAGGCTGCTGTAATAAATGAAATTCCCATCTCTAATACACTGAAATGTAGCAGCTGGATCCTCACCAGACATAGCCCAGGAGTTCACTGCCTCCCACAGATGCCACAGCCAAAACTTACAGGTATCACAAATCTGAGCTTTAGGGCTGCTGACTATCACAACTTCCAAGGCTAACTACAATCAGAGCATGGAAAGGTTCAATAAACCAAGTGGCAAACACTGTTCTGTACAACAGCACTGGCTGTGGCTTCTCAGGCCCTGAGACCAAACACAGGCTTAGGTCACAAGTCCTGGTTTCCTCTGACTCAGCTGGACTTGGCCAAAGAACAAAGGTACCAATCTCAAGCTTTTTAAGGTAAAGCAGAGGGCCAGGCCAGCCTACAGCACTGTGTATCCTGGCACAGCTTCATGGGCAGTGCCAGCAGAGAAACTTCATCCTGACACAGCTGCACAATCACTGCAACTCTGCCAGGGAACAAGGGGAAAGAGAAGTTATCACCTCCACGCTGCCAAGCATTTTACAGAATTCATCATGTTTCCCACTGCACATCTTCCTTTTGCTGTCAGCCTGACAGGAAAATGCAGCAACCTGCGGAAGAATCTGACACTGGCACTTCATTACATCCTCTGTGGTGACTAAGTCCTGTCAGTGGGCCCTGGCCTGCTGGCCCACAGGCAGTTGTGCTAAATGAGGAAGGAACTCTGGACCATGTCATCTTGGTCTCAGCTTTAAACATTTTTGATCCTTGTGACTATGAACAGGCTGAGCCCACTTGCTGCCTTCAAAAATTTCAGGCTAGTTTCTTGAGCCAATTACATTGTGCAGGGCAATTCTTAGCTCTGTCAAAACAGCTTTTGGCTCTCTGGGACACGAATGTGAACGAGGCTGCCAAAGTGTGTGGAAAATGAAATTCCAGCTGCTGCTGCCAGAAAGTTACAGGAAAATACCATCCACACAGAAACATGTGCTGAAAATAGGAGTGGCTGGGCCTGCAGCTGGGAGATGCTCTTTTCTCTGGTGGCTCCTATGAGCTGAGTGTAATCTCTTTGGTACAGACCTGCTGAAGCCTTTGTTGAAGCCTCTCCTCCCGCCCTCGTACAGCTCTGGGTCGTAGCTATCCCGGGAGGATCCCGTGGGCCCGATGCAGGTTTTGCTCCAGCTGCTGCTGCAGAGTTCCAGTGCCTCCAGTTGCCTTTTCACAGCCCCCGGGTTCTTGCAGAAGTCACAGCACTTGTTACAAGGTGGGGTGACATCGCCGAAGTACTTCGCTATGGCAGCGTGGCGACAGCTTGGAAACACAAGGTAAAATCATCTGGTCATCACTTCTATCCACAAAAACTCCACCCTCCAAATGCAGCGTGTCTTTAAAGATTTGAGTCTTGTTTTTTCATAGGGGATGTCTATTCCAGCAGGAATCACAGGGCTTAATCCCTAGAGCAGAATTTGGGCTCTGTTCCTGGCACCTTGCTTAAAGTCTCTCTGCCTCCACTTCCCCATATGTAACAAAAATCATTGTTAATCTCTTCTGCTAAATCCTTTCAGATCTTTGATATCTGCAAAAGGAGCAGTTGATGAAATACACACATTAATTCTGTATCATTGGCTAAATATATCCATGTCCTATCAGCATGCCTGTAGGTGAAGAGGCCCTGTTGATCACTATACCTCAGAGTATATCTATATAGCTCACAATGAAGAGCTTCTAGGTTTATTATTTGTGATTTGAAGGTGAAGAAATATATATTTGAAGACACAGGAATGTAAATTAAGTCCCAGAAATAGAGTCCAGGCTGAGGTCACAAGGGAGCACCACTCAGATAAACACAGCCTGGATCTTGATGGGCTCACACATGCTCCAGATCAGCAGCCAAAGTTTGGGTAGAGTCCTACATGCATGAAAACCAGTCCATTTGCTCACATAGGATTGCACAACCAGTTTACCAGGCTTAGCAAACCAGCCATGTGAAAATGATTAGATTCTTCCAGAAATTTTCAAAAGAGTTTTGGCAGACATCAGTGTTTTGAGGGTACATGAAAAAGAATTTGGTGACAATATGCTCACTAGCAATACAGGCAGGAAGTAATTTCTCTTCTGGAACACTCCCTAACTTAAACCAGGGAATACACTGATTTTGCCAAAGAATAATCAGGCAGTTACTTTCTCCCTTTAAGAAAGCAGAATTTAGAGGAGATTTTTAAAACTAAAGTTTCACAGCAGAGGTGGCTGGTTGTGTGTTAGTCAAAATGCTGATAATAAATATACAGAAACATTTACTCCATCGGGCATTTAGAGATCAAATCCTGCAGCCAAGTAGGAACAAAAGTTATTTTAGAAGAAAATTATTCTACTACAAGGAAGAACAAGGTGGAAATTTTTCTTCTCTATCAAGGTGTGCCCTAGTGGGCTTACCAACTTCATCTGCAAAAAGTGGGTCACAGAGGGGAAAAGTAAGAGAGCGAGCACTTAGTTTGCTTTTACTCTAAACCCTTTAAGGCATGTCAGAACTTGCCAGAGATTTAACAAACACAGTTTTCTTCTTCACTTGTGTCTGTGTGTGTCAGGGGGGAACACAACTGCATGTTACCAAAGCATCACAAACAAACCCTGCAAGGGGCTGCAGTGGCTGCTGCCTCACTCCTTCCCACGGCCTGGAGGCTGATCTGGAAGGCAGCACAGCAGCAGCTCACAGGTTCCTGTCCCCCAGCAGTGACCTGAGTGTGCTGAGGTGCCAGGGAGCTGGCAGTGCTCAGGTGAGGGGCTGCAGCAGGGTGTCTGCACCGTGCAGGGCACCAAAGCTTGGAGAGGGCTCCGACAAAGCTGCCTTTATGTCCCCCTTAGAGCCACACTGACTCACTCTGCTCCTGCACTCAAAGAGCTCCTTTCACATGGAGGGGAAGGGTGGGGGGACTGGGATGGGGGCAACACATTCGATCCCCTTGTCCTGCCTTTCCAAAAGAACTACTGGTGCTGCCTGGCCTGCAAATGCAACGTGACTATAGAAATGTCAGCGAGCTGCAAGTCAGCTTTTTGTTTCCCCAAAAGAAAACAGGCAGGCATTCTCATTAGTCCGTGTCTCTTCCCCTCGCACGCACTGATCTGTATTAGAGTTAACTGAGGCATTCAGAGAGGGACAAGCCCTCTCCCCACTCCCACAGCTCGCCAGGCTTATGCTGGGGAGCGACATCCACACACACCTCTGGCCTTTAGATGCCACAGGGGAGGGCTTTGGTGGAAGCAGAGATCAGCTCTGAGCTCACTGGAATTTAGAGTTCCAGTTTCTAACCCATCAGGCTTGTAAAGCCAAGCCCTTTCCACCCAGCCTCCTCTAACTGCCTTTTTCATCCTGAGGAATTAGGATTACCCAGATCGGGGCCTGGGGCCTGCTTTAGCCAACGGTGTTCAGGAGTTGGGCCATAACGGAAATTCAGTTGCAAAACTAAAATTGCAAAGCTATAATTAAGGTCAAAAGGCAAAAGTTACCAACAGGGATGCTGAGGTTAATCACTGGATTAATGCTTAACACAAGAACTCCTGAAACAGAATTGGTTATGCATTACCATGTGAGGGGAGAGCTTCCCCAGCCTTCCAACACCTGACTAACGTCCACGAGATGGAGATGATTTACATAAAGTAATGGTAGTTTGTATTATTATACATGTCCTAAAATTATGTCATCTTTTAAATAAGCAACTGTATTATTTGTCTCCCCTCACCCTGCAAAAAGAGTATGTAAGAGGTGACCATTAGTCTTTGAAGTGTCTAAACAAAATCATTATGTCATTTCAGGCATCCTCCCCTAATCTGACATTATGGAATGGGATGAAGAGCAAATAACAACCAGGTTTATTAACACATTTTTGTCTGTGGCAATACATTTCAGGAAAGTGCTAAACTGATCACACAGCTGCCTGCACCTGTGTCTTTTTGGAAGTCCTTGTTTTTATTCACCACGTAAACCAGGAGCCCTATTCCTGCAATTAGGAGAAGCAGATGGACAGTCAGAGAACAAGCAAAGTCACATATCCCAAAAGAAGCTCTGCTTCTCCCAAAAAACACCAGAAAAAAGCATTCCCTTGTAGAAGCCAAAGGGTACACAGTCTCATCAGAAATGCTCCCTGAAATAAACAACTCAGCAAGTCTTGGAATAATGTGAAGTGAAAGGGTTAAAAAGGATAAAAATCATATGAGGGCAAATTAGTTATGCAGTCATCGAGCGAAAGGCACTTAATGAGCTTTATCAAATAGAAGAGCAAGTCATGAGGTTGATGAGAACTTCTAATTTTGCACCTCTCTGAAGGACTGTTCCTTTCAGCATCACCTGAGCTTCACCCTCTGAGACAAGACAGTGACAGTCAGCTGTCCCCAGAACACAAGAAACGAAAAGCTCAGCATCAAGAGAGTAAATGATTTAGCCAAGGGCACAGAGCAAATTCACCACCCCAGCATCAAATTCACCGCCCCAGCACTGTCCCTGCTGCCCTGTCCCTGGCAGGTCTCTCTTACAGAGCTGCACTGTCCTTGTGAGCTCTTGCTCTGCCCCTTCAATGAACACAAGAGAAAAGCTCCTTCCCCCGGGAGTCGGAAGGAAACTGGGCAGCATAAAGAAAAGTCGCTTGCTTTAACATCGCCCCAAACTATCGGAGGGAGGGAATCGAGTCAAGTCTCACTCCAGAAAAAAGCCGTCATTAAAAAGTAAAGACGAGACTCCTCTCTCGGAGGAGATGCAGAGAGGAAGCCAGCAACAAGTGCCGGCCCTTGGGCGCCCCGGGGAGCTGGCACCGGCTCTGGCTCAGCCTGCGGTGGCTCCTCTCCCTCCCTCTTTGGCACACATGTAACACGAAACTTCGCATCTCCAGGACAACCAGCAACAGAAAGNAAAACAAAAAAAAAAAAAAAAAAAAAAAAAAAAAAAAAAAGGCAGAGACAACAGCTGGCTGTCAGCAGCGGAGCAGAGAGGAGCCGAGCGAGCAGCGAGCCGCAAGCCAGAATGAGGGGAGAGATGACGTGAAAGTTTTTAAGAAGACGGAAAGAAAAACAAGAGGAGAAGCAGAGCTCGCGGTCGGGGTAAGGCTGAGCGATCGCTGCTGTTCGGTCAAGCGCGGCACCCTCCGCTGCTGAGCGAGGGGCTGGAGCCTGGGGAGCTCCACTGCTCGGGCAGCCACGGAGTGCCACTCGGGAGGCTGAATTTGCTTGCCAGGGACACCGAGGAGAGAAGGTGGCAGGAGAAAAGCTTTTAATGGGATTGCGGAGAGCTGCGCCGCAGCCGCCCTGTAACAAAAGGAGCAGCCTGCGTGCTCTGAGCCCGAGCGGGACTCTGCAACTCCTCTGCCCGCGACAAAGGCTCGGGTTTCTGTGCTCCTACAGAATGTATGTCCTGATAAGCTGGTGAGCTGATACAGAAATAGTCGGTGTGGACAAGGCAGCTGGGTCCGAGGCCAGCGTGCCTTTAGCGAGGAGCTGGCAGCGCAGGCGGGCGCGTGTGAAACCCGGCGGGTGCCAGCCACAGCTTTTCCCCGGAGCTCCTCCCAGCCGCGGCCAAGTTTTATCCCCCCAAATCCTGAAGCAGAGAAGCTTAGAAAACAAACCTTGGTCGGGGAACTAGCACACTGTGCAAGTTAAGCATCTGTGTCCAATAGAAATAAACGGAAAGATTTTACACAGTTTCTAATGAGAACATTTAGAAGAGAAGAATTCAGCCAGCGTATCAGGCACAGATGCTGGTTTAGTGTTCAAAGCAGCATGAGAACCCCCTGCTCTGAGAGGCACGTTCATGCACATACACAGCTATGGTTTACAGTAACCAGACCGTCAAGTTTGAGTGCAGTGAGAAGGGAAGGAAAGGATCCCCTAAATACATGAAATTATACAACACAGAATCATTTAGGTTGAAAAAGACATTTCAGGTCATTGAGTCCAAGCTTTGGTTTTACAGAGGTGTCCCACAGCCTGTGCTCCCATCTCTGTTTTGCTGTTGGGTATGGGAAGAGGTGCTAGTAATGGAGACTGGCCATATAAATCCCCATTTTCTGCCATCTGCAGCTGATTTCTCTATTTGGAAGCTGTTGCAGCTCCCAGCACTGAACTGGGACCCCTCAGCCTCTTCCACGAGGTGCACGGGCAAAGCCGTTTACTAACAGGATCAGAAAGCCAATTCTCACAGAAAGAGGTCTTCCCAATCCTACACATGCCTGTAGGGAGGAATGTTAAGGATCAGGTATTTCCACTTCTCTCCATTTCCATTAACGAGGAATGGAGGGCAGGTCTCTCTGACCTACCTGTTGTACAAACATGGAATTGGAACTGCCTGAGTGAGGAGATGCAGTAGTTGAGACCCACATGCCTCCAGCCTGGCCCTAAGGCTCAAGGGGATGGGGGGAAGTTTCCACCCTGCTAATGGAGAGTCTCTGTAGGTTGGCTGTTGCAGTTTAGTTTCTTAAATAAAGCATGTGAAAAAACAAAGTTTAGGGAAACAACCAAAAAAAAAGTAAGGAGGGAGGAGCGAGGGGAGAAGGGCAGGAGAGGGAAGGAGGTAGAGAAACACGCCAAGTTTTCGTGGCCAAAAGAAAATCTTAATGGGTTTGGCTGGGGGCTTGTCCAGCCGCAGCCGTGCTGTTCATGTGTGGGGGGAGAGGCACAGCAATGTGAAACACATGTCTGGATAAAAGCAGCAGGACATGGCTTGTGTTACAGCTGTCACAGCGCACGGGCCTCAGCCCGACTGCAACCAACAACAGCGGTTGTGGGAGTGGGGGTACAAAATAATCCCAGTTTGATGGAGCTGCTCCTGTCTGTAAGGCAAGCCCCGATGACAGAGCCTGCAGTGGGGCAGAGTCACCCACTGGACAGCAGGGACTGTGAGAGATCTGGGTGGGGGGAGCAGCACCCACCCCACACCTCCACGCAGGCTCTCCCCACCACCCCACACAGCCACAGCTGGTGAGGCTCCGAACACTTCCTCCTGAGGCAACAGCTGCTGCAGCTTTTGGTTTTGAGTTCCTACACTCCAGTGGCACCTTTACTAGCATTAGTCCAGGGTATTTCTCAACTCAAAAATGCATGTAATTCATGAGACTTGTAGATGCAAGATCAAGGACAGGGCACAGAGGTGGCTGTGAAAAGGCGGAGGAGTTTCCAGCACTCTCAGGGCCTCTCAGATCTCAAACACTAACTACTGATAGATCCCACTATGTTTGTGAAGTCGCTACAAGGCTTTCACAGGGACACAGCAATCAGCTTTCTGGGAAATTGATATTTTGCTAATATTAGAATAGACTTTCAGGCTAGATTCAAGCATCACCAACCCTAAAAAAAGTTCTCTTGTAGAAGAGCTACAGGTTTATTTTTAAAATTGACCTTTTCCTTTCATTGGGTGGCTCAGTGTTTTGGTTTCCCCACTTAAAAAATTCCTAGTAGAGAGGAATTATCTCGTGGGGTTTTGTGGACGTGTTTGTGGGATGGACTGGAGAAAACCAGGGTGATCCGCAGAGGTGTAAAGACTCCCAGCTCAGTGCCCCCGTGGGTACCTCTGCTACTGAAACTGGGAATTCAGTGCCTTTTTACATTAATCTAATATTAGGTTGTAGGGAAGAGAAGGCACATTTACAGTGCTGCCTCAAAACCCATCTCCAAATAGTGGGTGGTGGAGATGACAGGGTATTCCAGCCAAAGGGTGACCCAGGCAGGGCAGCTTTATAATCTTAGGAATGTGTGGCCTTCTGTTCCAAACCAACTGACAAAGTCCAAGCTTCTCTCCCATGGCATTGAGCTACAATTTACCCCAGTGGGTGTGTGCTGTTAAAGGGTTGAATTCTCTCGATACTGGGAACTATTTTCATCTGCTTCGCAATGAATTATAGGTCTGTCTGGCTCTGTGCACTCCTGTTTTAGGAAAAATGGGCTTGTCTGAACTATAGTTAAGATTCACATGGCTGGTCAACTACAGTCATGGCAGCAAACACTGCATTAACAATGATGAGGGAAAAAACCATGCACTGATAATACAACTGCATTTCTATGGCCCTTTTCATCTCAGCAGTACACTAAAAGCTTGGAACAATAAACAATCATGCAGGAATTATGACACGTTATGCCAAAATGCATCCGAACTGTAGGCACACCTAGCAACCCAGCATTGTTTGAGAACAGGAAGCACTGCAGACCTTATCCATATAAAATCAGAAGGACATTTCAGGGATCAAGAACAAAGCTGGTACGTTTTGAAACTGGCCAAGCCTTCATGTTCTTTAGAAAGTGGCCAAGTACAGTCAGAGCTTATTTTAGAGTTTTAGACCAGAATAAAAAGCATCCCCTCCCCTTTGGCTGCTCAGCACCCTCCTTCCATGAGGCTGGGCTTGCCTTCTAAGATTTCCCACCAGATAAGCCCCCACAATCCATACAGGCTTCCCATCCCTGTACAGGTCCAATTTCAACCAACTTATTGGACTTGCCTGAGTAAGAACAACACAACATTTGCTTCTTTGGAGCCACAGTCTTAGGAAAAAGCCAAGGTTGCAATGAGAAAGTTGTCCTGGCATTCTACTTGATGGGAACATCAGGAAGGTTCTGCTTTGTAAGGTCTCTGGAGCACTCTTGCTATGGGCAGTAGAGAAGAGCCAGCTCATTGTCACTGGGACTTGCTGCATTAGGACTAGGGGCATTGGCAGCTTCTTGTTCCCCCCAAAACTCCCCCCTCCAAAACTTTATCTTCACGTTTAGGTTACTAGAGCAACAAACCCATGCAAGCACAGTAAAACCAATGAATCAGGACCATGGCAAGAACAATATGAGGAGCATGGTTGGGTTAGGAGCAAACAAGAGCAGAAACCACACTTTTTCCATCCACATCCATCCTAAACAAGCTCAGTGAACAAAGTGTAAGAAGCACTGGGCAAAGCAATGGCCAGTTTGTAACTGCAGCAAAACCAGGGACTTGTTGCCTTTCTATCTAAAGATTCCCAAGCATGCTGGAAACTTGGACACACAACAATTAACAAACAGAGCTCTGATGTGGCTCCATGTTCCGCTGTCTTGCAGAGATGAAGTCACCCAGCAGTGGGATGTGATGACTTATCTGAAGTCACACAACCAGGGAGCATCACTGGCAGGCCAGGGGGACTGCCTGTATTTACTAACTTCCAGTCCTGGGGCTAAACCACAAACTTAAATTCGTCCTTTTGCACTAAAAAAAGCTGCTCAAATACCCCTACGGTTATGAGTAAACAAGTGTCTCATTCTCAGCAGTAAATTTCAGCTCACCCACTCCCTACAGTTCACCTTTCGATGCAGCTGTGTCCACACACAGATCAGGACAGACCAAAAAACCCTGATCAATGTAGAGCAATTTCAAAAAACTCACAGCAGCCTCACCAGCTTAAGGCAGACAGGGATGTCAGACCCCACTGTACATAGTCATCCCAAAGCTCTTTTTCTTGGAAAAAGAAGCCTCCACATGCAGCCAGCTCACAGCAAAAAGGAACCTTGATGGAGGCTTTTTTCTTGAATGTCTAGATTGAGGCTTTTTAATGGCTTTATTCTCCAAAGGGCTGAGCAGCCAACTTCTTTGAGTGCTTCGGTATGGCACGAGTCCATTACAACAACTCAGAATTTCAGTGCTATTATGGCAATTTTCACAGCTTTCTTCAGTGGGCACAGCAAGATGAATCTGCATTAGTGCTTTCTGGGAATCTAAATCTATGTAAGTCCTAAACCCAGGACATGCACTTTGGTTTTACAGGGTCATGGAATCCTTGCAGCTGAGCAGCACACCTGCAGCTGTTTGCCATTCCCCTGCATCATTTCTGTGCTCTGTCCTCTCAACCAAAGCTAACAACTCATGGCACATGACAGAATGGGCCTTTTTTTCATCAAAACCAAATAAACCCAAATTAAATGATTTGTTTTATTCCCTCCCCTGCTGGGCCTTGCAACATAGAGGAGGGCACAAAGGTTTGATGATCTAGTTCCACTGGCATCACTGATGAGTTATTTCTTAAGTCAAAACCATGAATTTCAGGCTGCCACCCCATCCCAGCAGGATGTCACAAACTGCCTGTCACAAGATATTGTGTTACTTCTTTTCTATGTGAGATTCTCATTTTGCCTCTCCTCATCTGATTTTCCCTTCATGTGAGCTCTAACTACAGCTGGGGAGCAGAATTTCCTGACATCGGTCTGACAATGTGTTATGAAGACCACATTGCACTGTGGTCATTCAGGATTTTTTCCATAACATGGATGAGTTCCATCAGCTTTGCTGCCCTACAGCCAAGTCTCCTCTGCTCTGGAGGGTTCCCATCCTCAGTGGGTGAAGTTTTGAGGAAGGACAATGATGAGCAAGGAGAAATTCCCAACTGAGGAAAGTGTTGGCAGACAATTATGTTTGCTCCAAACCACTGAGAATCTCTGAGGTGCTGACTTGAGTGGCTCTTCCAGGTTCTAAAACAGCACTCCAGGCCTAGAAAGAAAACTGCCAGTTAAGGCCTACAACCTGAAGTTTCAAAACTCTTTAAGACTTGCCTGTTTTAATAATAATCATCACAGTTACTGCTTCAGCTGAATATCCTGCGCCACCTGGCCTTTACTACTGTTGGTAAAGCTTATTTGAACACAATATAATTAACCAAAAGGAATTAATTCTCACAGCTCCACTCTGTTATGCAATTAATGTCATCACCTTTGTGTTGTACATGAGGCAGATGGATAAGGCAATTGGTTTAAATCACTCAGCACTATCCTTAGCCTTGTGCTGTTCTCAAGGGTAAAATCTTGGTTCCACTGAAATCAGTTGGGAAAAGGTCACATCAAAACTAGTCCTGAACAAAGATTTTACATCACAAGTAGAATGGAACATACAAAAGTCCGTGAATGTAACTTGCTTTCTTGGGGGAGCTTTACTTTTTTCCTTTAAGAATTATTTTATTCTTCACCCTTTTGCCTCACTGCAGAAGCAGAAATCCCAAAGCAGAGAGCCCTTTGAAGCAGCAGAAAGTGCAGTCAAGCAGAAAAACATTTGCTTCCTCACGGATAGGCTGGAGACTGCACCACCACCATCAAACTTTGTCCCTGATGTAGTTCAGACCAAGGTAAACAAGCAACATTCCTTCCAAGTTTTTGAATAAAAACTCCTTCACTTAGCTCCAGATCAGGTACCAAGGGCAGAGAGGAATGTCCATTACAGAGACAGGCTTTATCATTTTAGACTAAGCACTTTGCTAATCCACACGGAGTACTACAATCCTGATCAGCAATTTTACACTGTTTAACCAAACTTCACAAGCCTGGCTCTTATACCTGCTGCTTCTGGTGCAGCCCAGAGCATGGCATGGAAGTTTACAGCAAATTCCTTATGAGGAGAGCTTCTGGACAGGCAGAAACACCTCCAAAGGGAACAAACATTTTCACAATGTTAGAGCCAGAATTTTTTTTTTTTTTTTTTCTAGAGCCAAGAACAGAAAACACAAATCACTTCACCTCTGCCTCCTCCACCATCTCTTGGAATGGAAACAAAACTGAAAACCTTCTGACACAGAATCCTGCAGCACTAAGGATAAAGCAGCCATTTCTGGAGCAGCTCACTTGGGGTATGCAATCATCTGGAAAGAAGTATTTAACCCTAGTCTCAAAAGTGACCTCTTCAGGTCAAAAGACCACAGCTCTGCCTCCTTCCTGAGTTGCATGATCTTTCTGTAGATGTAGATTTTCCATCCACCCACCCCCATTTCTAAGAAACCAGCTGGTTCCGATTTTTATTCCTTAGCTTGGATTTAAAAGAACAAAGAAAACCCTTTTTGAATTGCATAAACATACAAAACTAATTTAACTTGGCACTGTAGTATTTAAGCCCAGCATGCAGAGAAACAGCCAAGGTCTCTCTGTCCTCAGTGTGTTTAGAAAAACTGAACTCCAAGCATCCATTTGTTTGAGTAACCAAGCCAGATGTGCAATAAGGAACAAGCTGGTTTGTTCTGGAAGAGCTGTCCTGGTCACTTGGCTCTGTATTATCACCAAGATCAGGATATTAAATTGCAATGTTCAAGTCCCAGAACCCAGTGCTGACTGTTACAACACACACAAACCAGTACATTTTGATACAATAATGAACTAAGAGTTATAACCCATTCAAATGTTGACCTGTCCAAACACTTGTTTTAGGTGGAACTATGCATATTTCTCAGAAATATCCAATTCTAGTTGCTGGCTGAAGCCAAATTTGAACATCCATAGGTCTCATGCCAGCTAGTTTGTTACGATACCTCCCAAAGTCTTGCTCATGGTGTAAAAGAACAGCAAATATTTTTGACAAAACTAAGGCACTTTAGCTAGATTAATAATACTAACAATAGATCCTATTGATCATTCTGAGAATAAAGAAGGCCTAAGATTACTGAGCAGGGCAGGAGAGATTAGCTCCACAAGGGAGATATCTCCCTGACAGATGCAGGGGCTTTACTTTGCTCATCATCAGCACTGATGGGTGGAATCCCCTGTTCAATTCATATATTGCTCTGTGCCTTAAAAGAAAAAACCCTACATTTAGCTTTCTTTATAAATTTGCATTCATCTGTAAGGACTTGAAAAGCATCCAGCTGTCCCCAGTGAATGCAGACTTTAACTTTTAGTATCACATACAGTAAAACTGGTTAATAAAACAGCATTAATGGTATTGTACTGATGTGTTGAAGTAAATGCCTTTGTTTTTGAAGGGGGGTTCTGTAGCTCAAAGTGCAAGAAGCCTTCAAGGGAGTCTACTTTGTGTTAGTCAGTAAGAAACAACTGAAGACTCTGTACAGTGGAGTTCAGCATTTGGAATTCAAGTTGGGTTAGAGTTGCATTTGTTTCTGGAAGGACAAGTTAGCACAACTGGGAAAAAAAGTACTTTGATTGGGTGAAAGCCAAGGACAGGCACTGTCCAGCCTAACTCTGTGCCTGCTGAAAAAAGTGTCCTTGGAGAAGAGACACCGTTTGGACTTTGCTTAACAGTGCAGTTGACAAAAACACCCTTGAAGCAGGATTTTGAAATTAAAACAGTGCCAGAACACGTAGACAATTAATAGTCCTCCACCTTAGCTACTGGGAACAAGGACTGAGACCAGATAAACTTGTTTTCCTTGTGATCACCAGCTGTATAAGAAGGCTGGCAGCTCCCTAGCATTAGTCAGTGAAAAGGTTTATTCTCTGTTTGGTTCTCCTGCAGCATAAAGCCTGGAGAGGTTGTGACAGAATGTCTCCTGAAGACTTTCTGAAGGAAGTTCAAGCCATTGGTGAGAAGTTTCTCCTTAAGCTCCAGAAACTGCCCAAGGCTGACCCAGTGGAGATTGCCAGCTTTTCTGTGGTTCTTCTGTTTATTGGTGAGTTTGTGGGTGGAGGCCAAGGGGTGTCAGAATTTCTCTCCTCTCCTACAGGGGCACCTTGCTTCACAGTCTTTGTAGGTGGGTTGGTGGTGTTGGCTGTTGTTTTCTAGGCTGTGCTCTGAGGCCCAGGTTAATTCCTAGGTAATTTTTTAACACTCAACATGTACCTCTACATGGATGCAGGGCATGACAGGCAACAGTACAGCTTTCCCCAAAGCTCCCATTTTAAACATTAGATAAATCAGCAATATTTTAACCAACCCAGAGCTGCTGTAATGTTTTGATGCATAGGAGATAGTTTATGACAAATGGTATTAGAGCATCTCCCTGCCACAGAAGACACTTAAGAGAGACTCTGAGTGTCATTCCTGTATTGGCTCAGTGGAAGCCAGTATGCTTCAGATGAGCCTATTTATTCTCCTCTGGCAAGAGGCAAAATGGCAAGATCCCTCCTGCTGCTCTGTGTGGGGATGGCATGGAAGGAGTAACAGAGAACTGCTGGATCAAGGGGGTTGAAGTTTGTTTGTACAATGGTAAAACAAGCAGGAAGGAAGACAGGCCCTGCTCCTCAAAGACAGGGTTTGCTCCCGGCCAAAAGGAAGGGTGTGTATCCAGCTGGACACTCCTCCCCGGGCTGGAATTCACAAAGTCACACCTGCTGCTTTATTTGGTTCATCCCTACAGCTGGTTCCCCACAGGTCTGGTTACCTGGCAGCCCGGGTCCAGGCTTTAAAGGAACACATGCACACACAGAGGCATGCTCACACTCTTACATGTTTTGCAGGATTAAACGTCATCCTTTTCTACTCCAGATAAACTAACACATCCCTGCCAACACCAACCATCCTGGCTAGAGTAGAGAACAGTAAGTTAGCCCACTGCTCTGTGAAACAAACCCCTGCATTTGAAGTATCTTATTTTTTCAAGCTAAGTACAGAAGAGTTAAGCCAACCCAGTCATGAGTCTATGCTTAAAGAGTCTGCTGCGCTCACTCTTCAGAAATACAGCTGCCAGTTTGAGTAATCAAAATCCCTCAAGTTGCTTTGGGGAGAGCTGGATTTTCATCCTTTTCAGGCACATAGCTGTGCTTAGGTACTGCCTGTCAGCTCCCAAACAACAGCCCATTAAGTGGGTAAAGTAACCCTCACACGGTTTGGTATGTAGCTCTTAAGGTCTTGAAATGCCTGATAATGATTGTCCAGATTAAATGGAAAACCAATGCAAAGGAGCAGGAACTTAGGAGGAGGAAGGTGGGCAAAAAAAATTCTCAAGAAACCAGGCTTTGCTCATTTTCCTGCTCACCAAACAACTCGGAGACATGGGGTTACTCTGCAGGAATTGCTCTTATGCTATGAAGCAATATCCTTTGTTTCTCTTTCCAGCTACTGTGCTGGTGCTGACGATCATTGCCTGCAGTTGCTGCTGCTACAGCTGCTGTGGCTGTGATGGAGGCCCTGACCCCAGACACAAGAGGAGCCGAGTCCGCCCAGATTCCTGTTCATGAAGTGACACAGCCTGCTATCGAGGACATGCATCGTGACTCAGTGCTATGGGAATGACTTTCCACACTAGCCCACTGAAAATGGCAATAACAATATTAATTAACATGACTCAGAGGACCAGAAATCACAGCGTGGAATTCCTTCTCTCTGTGACAGCCACTACTGTGACCAGAAAGGTAAAGCTCCTTTGCCATCACTGTCTCCCTCTTCTGGGCCGGTGTGGGGTGGGAGGGCATGGACACAGATTGCTGAGAAAAGAGACAGTTTTCCCAAAGACAGCCCTGCAGCTGGGCCAGCTGAGGATCCCCTCTGGGACACGGAGCCACGGAGCAAAGCAGAGGACACACACACAGCCACGTGAGGCACTGCCTGCTCTCCTCACCAGTGGCTAATCCAGAAGGATGGTGCTGGGCATTAGCAAAACCCACTGACACCACTGGGAGGTTCAATTGCTCAGGTCATCATGGATCAAGGCCAAACGGGGTGCAGGAGACACGTTTAGCTGAGGTATCTGCTGAACACAACAAATGGTGGACCTTCTGATCCAGGTGTGCCAGCTGAGGCTCTGAGTACAGCTGGTAACAACTGCCCCGGGGTCATTTCATTGGTGATGCAATGATGGGAAATTGCCAAAGAAAAAACCAGGTCATGTGGAATACTCTTTGTAAACAGAAAGATGAAGGCAAAAGCGAAAAACCCACCAATCCTATGGCTCATTTTGATCATTCTCTGCTCCACATGCTCCCTCTCCATCCCCTGTGGTTCTACTCTTCTGCTTATTGCAGATGAATGGTTCTTGCAGAGCATGGGAGCTCCAGGAGATGAACAAATCTCTATCCTTACCTGAGGGATCAGTGTGCCTGACTCCCTGCACTGTGTGCAGTTTATTTTGGTGGACATGAACATGATGCCAGGGGTGTGTTTATGAGCATGCACAGAAGCATTTCAGAGGAGTGACACATGATGGGAACCATCACTTCAGGGTATGTGTGCAGCAGCTGACAGCAGGCACAGTGACAGGGCAGAGCCAGGAATGGGCTGTTGGGCTGGAGTTAACAAGTACAAATAAATCCCTTTTCTGTGCTGCAGCCACTGTGTATGTTTGGTTTACACTCTGGTGAACTTCCGAAAGGGATTTATGGAGGTACAAGGCTGTGGCACAGGCCACGACTTCCGCAACTGGGACAGCACAAGAAGGCCACGATTCTGCTCTAAACTCTGAACCAGTGGTGTTTCAGCCCCAAATGGGAGACCAGCCACCTTTGTGAGAAGGTATATAAAATTACATGCAAATAGAGAAGTCATCTTCTGCCTCTGTATCCCAACTAAGTGTGGAGGAGCCAAAGGATCTCACATGTATGTACCAAAGAAAACATCTGGCCAGGGAGAACAGAATCATCAAGTTTTTAACAGTGGGCTTTAAAATACCCTTTACACTTCAGAAGGTACAGAAAATAAAGAAAACTCTGTAAAGAAATGTATTTCCTCTGTTGCCTGCACCCATATTAGTAAAAGGCACATTACATCAGCTTCTTATGTATTTAATGCACTTTATTTTTTGCCAACAAACTGGATCTAGGTATTTGGCATTTTTGTACTGCTGCACATTGGAATATATCTGCAGCCAGAGATGTAGTGAATAGTCTAAGAATTGTAAGAAAAATAAAATTCCTGAAACTACCAGTGTTGCTTTTAAATTAATAAAAACTTTCCAGGAGAAAATGAGGATGTTCCTTAGAAAATAAATATTTGAGACCCAACCTGACAACTGCCAAGAGCAGACTGCACCAGCACAAGTTGCTGTATGCACAGTTACACTGAGACTAACAAAATGCTGTTTTTTATTAGGCTGTACCAAAGCTTTCACTGCCAACCTGCATGTTAGGGGGAAACAACCTCAGCACAGCATCAAATTAAACATTCAGAGGTGCATCACTCCAACCTCCTGTCACATAAGTCTTTGCTCATTTCATTCACAAACAAGTGGCAATCAAAGTGACATCAGAAGCCTCAGAACCTCTTTTGCAGGAGACAGACTCAACAGATGTTTTTGTATCTAGATGAAGTCACGAGACCTGGGGAAGAACAAGAGCTCACTTTCTTTCCTGGCTTGTGCTAGACAGTGCCAGCTCCAGACATTAACAGCATCCCATTGAGGGCTGTTCCAGCAGCACGGAGCCAGCCTGTGCTAAGAAAGGGGAAGCTTGGCAGGCTGGACACACACCAAGGGCTGACAGGTTGCTGTCACTGGGAACAAGCTGCCAGGCCTTATCTCAACAGGAAAAGCCACAAATGCATGTTTCTCAGTGGTGGTACAAGTTAAACCACTGACAGATACCAGGCAGAGGGACAAGAGAAATGGCTCCTGTCTTATCTCGGCCACTGCGAGTTCCTGAATTAGAAACAGAATAAACACAGCACTTAAAGAAGGGGAAGGAGAGAAAAATAGGCAGTCCTCTAAAGGATTCAGGTGGCTTTCTGGAGCAGAGGAGCAGCCACCATATAGAGGGGGCCAATTTCTACACACTTGTCTGGACCTCATAGGCCTAATGTTCTGCTTTGGACTATTTTACACCATTGCACTCAGCTGGACTATTCCTAGAGCTGGGATTCAGACATGCCAGTTGTTTGCCTGATCTGCTGCTTCCTTGCATGCATTCAGGGTAGCCTGAAAGAAGCCAGCAAGTGCCCAGCTTCCTGCAGCTCTTCAGCTTCTGCTGACTACAAACCTGCTGGTCCCCGGGTCCCTGCTCAGCACTCACACAAGCCTTTGTGTTTTGGCTTCAATCAGTACTCAAACATAGGCACCTATAGGGAGCACTAGTGAGGATGGATCCTCTTGTTTCAGCTTGCAGAGGGAGATTCAGAAAAGCAAGGAACAAGGCAAGGCTGCTTCTAACACAGCAACTGCCATACACATTGGGAAAGCCTAGGAGGAACTGCATGGGAATACTGTTACTGCAGTTGTGATGGTAGAGGTGTTGAAATTGAGGTTCCTCAGGGAAAGAAACTAAGAGCCAGCAAGGCCAGCCCCTCCAGCAGAAGTGGTTCAAGTTCCACTGATGTCTTAATGGAATAGCTTCTCTTCTGTAACATTATCCCTCTGGTTTCAAAGTGATTTGCTTGGCTTGTGAAAAATAAGTTTCATTTTACACACATACAGTCTCACACAGCAGACTCCTCCTTCTCCCCTCCCTCCTCTCTCCAGCACCATCCCTCTTGTCTTCTCCAGTCAGGACAGTGATAGAGGGTTTTATTGCAGCTCACAGCAGTGCAATGCTCTGGAATGGGTTTATTCACCTGAACTGTCACGATGAATTTTGGACTGCAGGGCAGTCCTGTTCACAGTCTCACTGTAAGCATGGCACTCTCCTGCTGGAGCCTGCAACACAGATCAGGCAGGATCCAGGAAACACAGCCCAATTCTCTCCACCACATCCTGCAGCCTTCCCCAGACAGAGGCCACAGTGTGCCTTTACAAGCACTGCAACAGCTGTGGGAGTGGATAAAGCCATGGAGAGGAAGAAATGTCTGAGGAACAGCTGAATTAGGACTTTCTAGTTGGGTTCAAGGCCTTTAATATGATTAGATTAGCCACACCTGTGCAGGAAAATCAGCTGTTAATCATTTACTGCAGCCCAAAGAGGCAACTTCCAGGCTACCTCTACAAGTCTCCAGGTACAGCAAGGGGTCCCTCACCACAGGCCAAGATCTCTTGGAGGGGGTGAAGAGGAGGCAACGAGGAAACACCTACTACAAACCACAGCAGCTTCAGGTATTTATAAAATGTCATATAGCTCTCCTGTTCTAAGAGGTGAACTGCAGTCAGCAATAGAGACAGGAACTTCCTGGGGCGTGCAGTCCCACAGGATTTTTGCCTTTGGAACTCGTATCTAGGCTGCCTCCTTTTTGAAGGCAAAGGAATCCAGAACAACTCTGATGTCCCATGTGCCTGTTGGTTAAAGACTGAGCACAGTGATCTGCCATCTACCCAGAAAACAATCCATGAACTAAATATATCTGGCTGCTGAGAAAGAAACAAAAACTTCAGCAAGTGTGAGCTTGTACTTCCAGGCAAATCCAACATGCTGAGGTTTACACTTTACAGGACTAATCCTTTTTCTTGGAGTATTCAGGATACAGACAGAAGAGGCAGCAAGTCAAACAAATTTTCAAAAAAACCCCAGTATCTCTTCCTGTATTACATCTGCATAGTCATATTTGCAAGAAAGTGTGAGAAATATTCCATCCTTTCCCTTGAGAAGCAAGGAAGCTTTAGTAAAACCACAAGATGCTCACGAAAAGATGCTGGATGTTCTTTAGAAAGCTGACAGCCAAGTCATTATTCAAAGTATCAGTGAAAGAGCAAGTGAGATGCCAGTTTAAATTATTACTGGACATCCTTGTGGGAGAAAAATTTATTCTTCTATTGCAGAGTAACAGAAACCATTACTAAAGCAAACTCCATTAGCAGGACACCATTTTTGACATAATTGGACTATTCTAAGCCCTAAGAAAGAAACAAATTGTACATGATCTTTGCTTATTATTGGTGGGGTTTTTTCTTGTTTGTTTTTAAGTAAGTGTTCATTTAATCTCTGTTGTGTTCTCAGAGTTTAAGTCCCCAACTCTCCCTTTTAGAGATCTTTCCAATGGTATCAAGGAATTTCTCCCACTGAATACTTGTCTTTCATGTATAGGCTGTAGAGCTGACGAAGAGTTCATTCTCAACATGCTGGAGAGATTGTATTATTTAAAATATTGATAAGCTATGATTAAAATAAATCTCAACTGCCAAAATCCTGTAGACACAGAAGCTTTTCCTCTTTACATCTCTATAGATCTGATTGTTAAACTGGCCTCAGCTGTATTTCTTCTGGATTATGCTCTCAATTCTGTGACTTTCCTTTTGGAGGGGGATGCCTGCAGGCACAGACAGCATGCATACCCAGGGTTTTGGGGCATGGAGAGGATACACCAACACCTGACTGTGTTGTTGTCTGCCCCCAGCAGGGTGGAAGCCAGCATGTCACCAGAGCAAGAGGCATCCTCAGTTCTGGAAGACCTAAAGACACGGATTACAACAAGTGACTGGGCTCTTGGAGGGCTCGTGGTGATTTGCATCTTCTGTTTTGTTTTTATTGCTCTTGTTCTATTTGCTGCTATCTTTGGGTGCTGCACATCTCCAAGGCACAGACGGGGTGGCTCATAGACACCAAAGTGGGGACACAGAACTTGGTACAGCTGAGCAAGAACCAGCCTGGGTACAACCCGATTGTGTTGTTCACAGAAAACTCTCATCTCACTCCCTGGGTGGTTTTTTCTCCCCATGCAACTTCCCTGAACCAAGAGCAACATCCCAATGCCAGCAAGCTGCTCTGCAGGTCACAGCAAACTCAATACATGAGGCTGTCTGGATTCAGGAACTGTGACATTCGTCAAATACCAAAGTAAACTCATCTCTGATCTTCACCTTTCAAGCAAAACCACCAACTAGAGGTGGCAGATGGTCAGCCACCACCCAAAACTGATAAAGATGTCTTTTGCTGCTGCAGTTTCGTGGGTTGGGGGTTTTTTCACCTTGCAAAACCACAACAGGAAACTCTGACCACTGAAAGCTTTGTGTGAACCCACTCTCTAAAAGCAGCTTATACCACTGTTCTCCTGTCATACTCAGGCCTAAATACACTATGTAAAAACTTGCTTGCCAGTACACAGTCTGTCTTTATTTGTTCTTATTTATAACCTTGCAAGGTCAGAGTTTCAGGTTTGCTTTCTCTGTTTGGATAGTGAGTAGAACTGTATTAATTCAATATGTAAAAAAGAAATGCAACATGGCTTTCTTTTCCATAGCACCTCAGTCTCCTGTAGAGTTATGAGCAGGGAAGGCAGGCAGTGGTGCTGCAATATGTGACTCTGGGATGCACATCCCATGATATACAGTAGGAAAAATGTATCAAGCTGAGGAAGGGAAGAAAAAGTCTGGGAGGTGTGATTTCTGGTTAGGTTGGTGCTATTCCCTTACTCTGATTATTACTTTGAGGGTGGTGAGCTACTGGCACAGGTTGCCCAGAGAAGTTACGGATGCCCCATCCCTGGAAGGCCAGGTTGGATGGGGCTTGGAGCAACCTGGCCTAGGGGGAAGTGTCCCTGCCCATGGCAGGGGGTTGAACTAGGTGGTCTTTCAGGTCCCTTCCAACCCAAACCATTCTATGATTGTACAAACCCCAGGCACAGCAGCCATCTGTGAGCTGGGAACACACCCCAGAAGGAGCAGAGCTGCTCAGACAAGTGCATCAAATTCTTAGAGCAAGAAGCCTCCCAGCAGCTGCTTCACAGCATCACCTTGACTTTGGGCAAAGAAGTGCCCCTTCAAGTGCCCCGGAGCTCAGTGCTGTGCCACACTTCAGTGCTAGCAAGACTATCCCATAAACCCAGGATTTGTTTACCAGACATGACAAGGAGAGAACACGCTCACCACGGCACCAGAAAAGCAGCACGTGTTACATTCATGCTGAAAAAGCTGTCCTAGACCCACGTGTGAAAAACGAAACAAAATGAAGAACTTGTAAGCAAGACAAACAAAGGCCATTTTCAGTTAGTGAACACATACTGCTCTCTTCCTGGCAAAATTATAGCTTTGATGTCTTATCCTGCACAGAACAGCAATTAGTACAATTACAGCGTACGAGGCATGAACTAAACCTGAACAAAGCATGTTGTGGTTGCAAGTCTGCATTTAGATTGGGCACATCCATAATTTGAGCCTGCTTCTGAAATATTCTAAACACCATCAGGTCCTTCTAAGGTCAATGAGAATCACAGACACTTTGCAGAGTGAAGACACTGAGATTTACAGAAACATTAAATCTAAATGCTTCCATCCCATGGCTTTCTGTTTGTCCCCTTAAGAGAGGGGTGCTGTACTGAAGGAGAGAGTCAAAACAAAAGCAAATGCAACTAAGCCAACCCATCATCAAAGACAGAATATGGTAAAATACGTCACCAGAGAAGTTAAACACTCCCCTGACTTGATCAGACTCCAAGACCAACATCTCAGTTAACTCAGAGGTGGGAGTCAAGAGAGATTTCTCAAGGACACATGCAGGATCTCAACCATAACAGTTTGTTGGAAGAACAGGGCATGTTTTCCCCAACATTAACAGTGGTGTTTGAAGGAAGTGCACTCACCCCAGCTCCTCGCAGAAGTTCACAATGGCATCAAAAGCTGCCATCATAGCTTTGTCAGACTCTTTTAAGGTGCCTTTTTTTTCCTGAAAGTAGATGGGACAAGGAACTATAGTCTTCAATTTAAATATACACATACAGAGTAACTCTAGCAATGACCAAATCCAACCCTTCTGAGCAATATGGCAAACAGGTACAGACACCTCCCTGTCTCTGCTCCAACTCCTGCTCACCCGTTCTAATAGAGCTGGCTCTGGCAGCCTTTTCCTTCCCTGCTTCCCTTCCTTCTGCTGTCCCCTGGAAATGGGGTTCCAGACAGCTCTAGACTCAGAAAATTTCATTTCATCTTTTCATATTCAGAGGTAACTGCAGGCAAACCAGACCAGAGCCAAGGCAGTGCATGCAGGCAGGTGGGCAGTGTTCTGCAGCTCTCACCTGGATGTTGGAGAGCTCCTTCTTGATCAAGAAGCTGACTTGATCCCGGTCATTCCTGGAGTAATAGAGGCGGCAGCAGGATGGTTTTCCATCTCTCCCAGCTCTGCCAGACTCCTGGTAATATCCAGCCATTGACTTGGCAATATTCCAGTGGGCAACAAATCTGCACATGGTAGAACAGGGAACATGAGGCTGCAGGTTTCTCAGAGCACTGCACACACCAGTGTGGTGTCTGTGGGCATCAACAACAAAAACATGGCAGCAAACCAGCAAACAGGATGGAGCACAGCAAGAGATTTTGCACACTAAAGTTTAAGTCTTCTTAACACACAAGACATAGAAAGCAGCAGAGCTGTAAGAAAACAAATGCACTTAGCATGGGAGCAGGATGCCACTCCAAATGGATGGAAAGGAATGAGCACATAAATATCCCAAACATGCATACAACTGTGCAGCTCTGAAGGCTGAGAATAAAGACACGGAATTATGGAGTTTGGGAGATTTTACCATAAAATACAGCATTGATAAAAAAGTTGTATTTATTTTGTGGGACATAACAGCACCATTACAAAATACATTTTTAAATACTTGATTTTAAAAAGACTCTTCTTAGTCAAAATCTCCATGGGAAACTCCACCTCACTGTGCTTCTCAGATGAAGGCAGCCTTCCTAAACAGCAAATATTTCTATAGAATCATTACTAAATTTTATGTAATCTCTGCAGGAAGGTTTTCAACACAGCACTGCAAGACTGCTTAAAACCTGCTTGTGCCTGACTATTCAGCAATTCAGCTTCTACCTGTTTTGAGAGGATTTGACAGCACAGTAATGCTGCCAATGTTTTCAAGTCTGCCTCAAAACCAGCATGACCCAAGGGCAGGTATGATGCACAAGGGTGTAGCTAAAGATTAAATGACAAAAGCAAGCAGACGTGTTTCTTCAAACACAAACAGCCCAGGAACAGGCCAAGCAGGAAGCATCAGAGCCCTACACATTTAAACACCATCACGAAGTTTGCTGAAGAAATTGATAAATAATTTTAAGCAGAACTGAATTAACAGTGAAGAGAGAGGAGCAGATTCCATCAGAAAAAAAAAAAGAGACACCATCTCTGTTTTCCTTTTTGTCCAGAAGAGTCACCTCCAGAAGTTGTCAGACCTGATCTTATTTGATAACATACATGAATTCTCAAGAAATCTGCCAACACAGGGCAAAGGCTAAGCAGCAGTGCCTTGTTAACTAGGCTTGGGTATAATGTCCTTTAAGTTATTTTTGAAAAACCCCGTAAAGAGTAATTTTAACTCCATTCCTTGTAAACTAACCAGATTACAAGCATGTATCAGCTGTATTTCACTTTCAGTCAGCCCTAGGTATTTCAGTTACACTTTTGACTTTTTAAATGACCACTGGACAGGGCAGAGTGGCTTCAGTAGGTCATTAATTCATGTCCTAGGAGACTCCTTATTTCTCTGTTTGGAAAGATGCATCAAGGAGTAGAACTGTCACTGCTATGGGGTCCTGTTTCCTGGCAGCACAGTGACACAGGCAGAGGGGTGGCACAGTTGTGAACTGATGGGATTGGCTCAGTGATAACCTGCACTTCTCTCACGGTGTTCAGAGTAACTTCTGTATGTGGGTTTCAGAGATCAGATCTGTTGTGGGTGTTGTCTGAGCTGCACCTGAATTATCCCTCTAGTAAGTGATCACAACAATAACTCACACAGCCATATTGCAGGGCAGGAATTCTAACACAGAGCCCTTATGGGGACAGCAATCTCAGAGGAACAGCAATGGAAACCATGTGCAAAGTTTCTGTCCTTGGACTGGAGCTGTATTTTTATATGGTTATTGCCATTTGTGAAGGGCTATTTTTTCCCCATTGCATTGCAAGAGATCTCCAAAAAAAGCTGGCTCTGACTATTTTAGTAGAGGGTGGATGAATTATTTTTAGGTGCAGATTTTCTTTCCACTGCTTTTTAACAGCAGCTATTGCACTAAGAGAAGTGAAAGAGACAGCTGTGATTGCACTGAGATGGCTCTTTCTGAAACCCTGGAGGGTGTGGCAGAAAAGCATTCCTCCAATTTTCTTGATTTTGAGGATGACTAGCAAAGAGGACCTCTGCTGCCTTGTGTTTAATATTTTTACAAAGCCCTCACAGGTTTGGTTTTGCTGCTTCTAAGGTAAAAAACTTCCAGCACTGGTTTTGTTGCTTTAAGCAAGAGTTCATCAGGCAGTTGAGTCAGGTGTATTAGGTAACAGAGACTGTGACTTTTCCTTCCCCCTGCTCAGGTTTCAGTCTCTGATGGTGCACAACACTCAGCCTCACACACCTGACATTCGCTTTGTCTACTCCCATTCCAAAGCTGATGGTTGCAACAATGACAGGGATCTTCTCCTCCATCCATTCATTCTGGACTGAAGTCCTGTCAGCTGCCTTGAGTCCTGGGAAGGAAAAGAGAAGAAAGTAAACAACACCACAAAAAAATAAAAGAATACAAACAAACAACCTCCCCCACCCTGCCAAAAAAATCCCACAAACAAACCAAACCAAACAAACAAAAAAGCAAGAAGGAAAGAAACAAGCAAATTTTCTTTGTCCTCCATTCCCCCATTGCAGGCCAACCCCCTCACTAAAACTGACTGATGTACACACTCCTCTCTTCCCAGTGTTTAAACTGGCCTGGGACCAAGCAGAAGCCAGCAGCAGCTGTTTTTATTCGAAAGACAAAAATCTAGCTCCCCACCCGGGATAAAAGCAGTTGTTATATTCAGGCCATTCAAGATCCAACAAAACCAACAGTTCTGGAGACAAGGGAATGCCATTGTGGTGAAGGCCCTGCACTTACCTCACAGACCTGATGTGTGAGCATCACATAGAGTGCAGAGCATGCCTAGAAAGCTCTTTTCTAGGTAGCCCCAACCCAGGTGGCACAGTGGAGTTCTCCCAGCTAGTGAGAGATGCAGACTCCAGTACCTGCATGGTAGGCCTTGGCTTTCAGCCCTCGGTAGCTCAGCTCAATGGCCAGCTGGTCACACACATCCCTCATCCTGCAGTACACGATGCCACAGCCGGAGTACACCTGGGAGCCAGGAGACAAAGGCCAGGACACTGCCTGAAGTCAAACAACAAAGCTGCAAACACAAACCACTCATCCTCTTCCCAGCAGACACAAGGCAAGAAGCATCTCAGAAACACACTCAGGTGCAGAGGTTATAGCTGAGCTGCTGAGAGTTGTTTTGGGAATTTGTGTTAGAGCAGGAAATTCAGCACTTCAAATGCTTGCCACACTAAAAGAGCAGAACACAAACACACAATGATCACCCAGGATATGACAAATCAAGGTGGAAATGCTTGTCCCATACCCCTAACCAATTTTCTTTTAGACTAAGCCCCTTCTGAGGACATCTCTGACAGAACACAGCCTTCACATTCTACCTGTCTTAAAGGAACTAAAATACATTTGTGTGCACTTTTAGAGGATTTAGAAAACACACATGAGCACTTTCTGTCCTGGGACCTCCTCCTTTCCTGTCACAGACCTGGCAGGACCCCACCAACCCCCAGAAGGTCAGGGACCATTAAGGTAGATTTTATCCAGTTTAGTTTTCTTCCCTAAAGGTAAAACCTACCCCAGTGGTGCCCTTCACTTCAAGCGCCTTCAGACAGAAATCCTTCAAGTTGGCGTAGGGATCAGTCAGGAGCTCTTTGAACTGCACGTCGTAGAACAAGTTAGATCTGAAACAAGGAGTCTTAAAGGTGGAAAGTGGCTGCTTGAGCTTGAGGGCTGCCACCACGTCCTCCTGGACCTGCTTGGTGGCAGTGGCAGTCAGGGCAACGCAGGGGGTGTGGGGGATGCGGGCGCGCAGAGCGCCCAGACGCAGGTAGTCGGGGCGGAAATCGTGTCCCCACTGCGACACACAGTGAGCCTCATCAATGACCAGGTAGGACAGGAGGTTCCTGGCCACCAGGGAGTTCAGAGTTGGTTGGAAGGAAGAGGCAGCTGCCATCTCCGGGGTGAGGTACAGGAGTTTTACTTGAGGCTTCTCGCTTGCCAAGTCAGCCAGGATGGTTTTCTTCTCCTGGGCAGACAGCTTGGAGTTCAGAGAGCAGGCTTTGATCTTCAGAGCCAGCAGGTGATCCACTTGATCCTAGAGTAAATTACAGAATTGAAATGAAAATGAAATAGGAAAAAAGAAAGTCATCAGCACCAAGAAAGATTAGTAGGGAGATCCAGGTGAGGCCCCAGCTTCCACCTCCAGGATCAAATCCCGGGACAACACACACCTACAGTCCTGTTATTTACATCAACTCCAGATGCCTTTTTCTTCACCTGTGAGTTCCATCCAGCTCTTACATTCAACTGCATTTTTGTGCATCCATTCACTTTAAGACAGTCTTTTTGCTGCTAGGGAACACCAGCAGGGATCTGTGCAAAACAACTCATCACAGGCACCGTGAGCTGAACAAGGCACCAACACGTCTCAGTATTTACACTACGGAGCAGTCACAGATGGAAAAGGAACACTCCCACCCTGCAAGAACAGGGAGCATTTCACTCCAAAATAACTGAAGGATGTTCTAACACAACTGAGACAGGATAAAGTATAAGGATCATGCAAATCACCACTGCAGCAGAACCAGAACTGTGGATGAGAATCATGTCATGAAAACCAAGAAGAAAACGTGGCATCACATCCAGATGAACACTGGGCATACAAATTCACTTCCCTGTCCCCTGCTCGCTTGCACTTGACTAGCACCCAACATTTCAGGATATGAATAGTCCTGAAAAACAGGTATCTCATTATTTTACTCAATATCTGGTTTCAGTCATTGATTTAATATCTGTTTCTGTTCACACAGTCACCCCTCAGCCTTCCCTACAACGAACTGCACAGGCTGAACTCTTGAAGTTTGGCTACACTGAAATACATCATGATCATTTTGGGCACAGCCACCCCTTCTCAGGGCTTGATGAGAAGAGTCTGGGGGTTCGCTCCAGCTCTTTTCCCTAAGACTCATCGAGCCCATCTCAACCTATTTGTAACTCTTTTATCAATGGTAAATCTTAACCTCCATTTCTAATATTGGCGATGCTGGAATTTAATCAATAATCCTCACACTTGGAACAAACTCACTCTTTATACTATCTTTCTGAGAAGTTATCACCAAGCCTGCTATAGTTCTTAATGTGTATTACAGTGAGACTGTAAAGGAGTTAAAATTATTCCCCAAACAACAAACCCTAAACCAGCAGCCTGCAGCACAAGATGTCAGGCAGTGCTAATGCTCTACACAAGTCTGAGCAATGCTACAGCTGCTCTTACAGGGAATTGTTTCTCTCAACAGGTGATGAAACAGTAGAAAAGGCAAAACAGAGGGAAAAAAAATCTCACAGATCAAAGTGCTCATGGAGCAGCTCTGCTAAACCAGCTTCTTCCCACCACAGATTGACTGCAATGAAAAGACATTTCGATGCAAAATGAATTGTGCCTTCAAAGGCAACTTCATCACCCCTGGAGTTACTACTTTATAGGTAAAGGGGCAGGTTTTTTTCTGGGGAAAGATCCATCTTTTGGTGCATTTGAGTTAACTCTGCTTTGCTGCTTATGTCTGGAGAAAACGGAGGAAGGCCCAGTTATAAAAACCACCAGGTTATTATTAAAGGAAAAAACATCCTTTTAGAGAAATGCAAAATATCATAGGAGAGAGCTGTGCTGTCCTCACCCATCCCAGGGTAAGGAAAGCACATCAAGAGAATCCAGAGACAGATCAGGAGCAGAGACTCATGGGCAGAAAGGCAAGAGGCAGCTGTGCCTCCAGAGTCTCCCAACCCCTTTCCTGCCTGCTGTTCCCCAGCTAACAGGAGACAGTTACCTGGATCAGTGCAATCAGAGGTGAAATGACAATGGTGATGCCCACTGCCAGAACTGCAGGAAGCTGGTAGCACAAGGATTTCCCTGCCCCTGTGGGCATGCACACAAAGACATCCTTCTCTCCTGCAAAAACAACAGAAGAAAGCTCAAGGCCTCTGAGTGGTGGCGAGTTCCTGGGGCTCAGGCTGGAGGGGTGGGCAGAAACAGCACATGGGTGCATGCACCAGGTGGCATAGCAACAAAACACTTCATTTTAGGTTCTACAAGCACAGCAATACTTTGCATGCCAGCAGTGGTTCCCTTCAAAGAACCTCAGATTGCTTTGTAAACATTTAGAGGCAGCAGTACAAAAGTACGAGAAGATACACAGAAACCAAGATAAAGTGAAGTTGTTCATGCTAAATCTCCTCCAGAAATGCTGCTTTCACTCATTTTACAGCCCTCCACTTACCACATTACCAGCCTCATGACAGAACTTCACCACATCCTCTTAAAGCTTATCCCAGAAAGGTCCCTCATATGAAACAGGAGCTGGAAATCTCAACCACATCGGTAACATCCTGCAGTGAGTGACTGTTCCCACACTAACCAGGATCCAGTTCAAGCCAGGAAGGTGCCAGTGACACCAGGTTAACAGACAGAGACACCTTGCACACAGAACCCCACTCCTGGCAGGTCTGTTTTCAACAGTGAGTGGTGATAGAAGGAAACTGAACTGGGCACTGATTCACACTGAGAGAGCTGCTGGGGGAGCTGGCAGCTTGTTTGTGTGAGCTGCCTGTCCACCCCCAGCTGGGTGTTGGGGTGTGTGTCAACACCAGCACAGAAATGTTTCTGACAATGGCCCCGTGATTCTGAGGATCTCAGCTATGCCAAGAAATCGAGTCCTCTACTGGTATTCTCTCTAACACAAGGACAGTTTTACCCTGAAAATATCTGAATGTTAACAGGTTTGATGTCATCTGATCACAAACACACTGTGAGGTGTGAAGAGACAACCGGAGAAGACACCAACAATGCTGCACTTCACCATTTCCTATTTCCACGGCTGATGCAATGATGGTGTTACAAAACAAATGAGAGGATGCAAAGCTCGTGTGCAGCACGTGCTCCGGGACCACCAAAACCATCTCAGAGCAGAGGAGGGCGGGGTGATCCTGCTCAGTGCAGGTGATGTCTGCTCACCGCAGGCACGATACCAACTGCAGCAGTGTCACCCCGCACGGAGATGGGCACCCGGCCGTGTTCCACAGCCTCCCGTGCCGAGCCTCACCTCTCGCCACAGCCATGGTCGCACTCTCCTGCAGCGAAGTCTTGAAAGACTCAAACCCGAAGACCTTCTGCAGCGTTTTCCGCACCCTGCCCTCCAGGCCCGGGGGAGCCTTCCCGCTCATCCTCAGGACGCTGCGAACGGTGACAGGAACCGGAGCTGGACCCGCTGCCACCCGCCTCTGCCCGAGGCC
>VWZT01015189.1:484773-521010 GCA_013397055.1 Pachycephala philippinensis
CCCCTCCGCCCTGTCCCGGCGCCCACCCTTCGCGCCCGCTCCACACCCGCCAGGTGCTGTCGCGGCGCCACTAAATGACGTCACACGCTTCAATTAAAGGGCCAGCCCGCTCACTTTTTATCCCCTCTCCCCTTCACGCCTCCATCCCCGGACGCTCTGCTCCGCCTCGCTGAGGGTTTTCTCCTCCGGCCGTGAGGGGTTTCTCCTCTGGCTGTGACGGCGGGATTCCGCCGGTGTACAACGAGCCCGCTGCGGGCGGAAGAAGGGCAGCGTTGCCATGGTGACTGCGCCGCCAGCGTCATCCCCGCGCGCCGGAAGTGCGCCGCGGCCGGGGCGGAAGATGGCGGCGGCGAAGCGCAGCGTTCTCTCCTCGCTGGCGGTTTACGCCGAGGACTCGGACCCGGAGTCGGACAGCGAGGCCGGCACGGCGGGGAGCGATGGGGGAGCGCCCATAGGTGAGGGCCGGCAGGGGCCCGGGGCAGGCGGCGGGCCGGGGCGCCAGGGTTCCCCCGCGCGGCCCGCGCCGGCCTGGCGCTTTCCTCTCTATGAGGGGAAGGCCCCGCACGCTACCACCTCCAATTTCCTCACGGTTTTTCTTTTCTCTTCTTCCTCAGGAGAAAAAGGAGGCCTGGTCTCAGTTGGGTACGGAGAAGACGACTTTACCCGCCTGGATGGGGACGAGGAAGGGTACGAAGAGGAGGATGATGAGAACAGCAGGCAGTCAGTAAGTACTTCTTTGCTCCGGGAGCTTGTCTTGAGCCCTTACACAGTTGTAGAGGCTTTTCTCTTTCAAAAAAAAAAAACAACTCAAATAGCGACCCATGATGGAACCCGGAATATCTGACTCCTGGTGTGGGTTTCAGCACTTTCCCACCATTCCTTTTCACTTTGTTTTCAAGTAGAAAGCATTTGCCCTGAAACCCATCAGCAGCTTGGCACAGCTCGTGTTGCTCGTTACTGTGTTGGTGTTGTTGGACTCTTATAGGAAAAAGGCTGTTACAGCCACTCCAAATGAAAGCTGTTCTTTAAACATAGTTGACATATAAGAACCTTGTAAGAGGACCACACTGTCAGCTGGTGGATTAAAAAGAATAAACTTCTGTGCTGTCTTAAATTATTCTTTTGTGTGTATCTCAATCCACTCCCTCCATCAGGTCACCTCGATGTAACAGTGTCCTGTCTACGTGTGGGTGGCTTTTGTCTGTCACGGGTGCATGGCACGTGTCTGATATCACCTGAGTGCTGAGATAAGGACAGTGTGGTGGGACAGGGCACAGAGCTCACAGTCTGTGAATACAGCTGCATCACACAGAAGGATCTGTGGTTCTGCCCTGTGTCTGGGGGAGTGAAACAATACATTTGGAGGGGAAAAAGGGAAGTTCTCATCTCCTTTCTTTCTCGTCAACCTTTTGCTTACCACTGTGTTACCTTCTCCCTGTTCTAGTTCTTTCCTCTACCACATAGCCAAAAACCCTGAGCTACTCCTGTAACTTTTCCTCGCTGAAATCTACTTTGTGTGTGTTAGATCAGTCTCTTAGGAGTCATTATTTTCTGCCATCTGTCTGCCCGAGTAGCAGCCAAGAAACTTCTCAGTCTCTTGTTCTTGCTTTAAGTTCTGTTCTGTTGCCCCGGTGTCTCCCTTAGCAAAGCAGTGAAGCTTCTTTACTGCTTCACTGATTCTTCTTTTTATATCCAGCACTTCTAGACTCTGTTTCAGTGAGGTCTCTTTAGTTCAGAGAAAGCCCTGTGTGTGATCCAGGTGCTTGCCAAGCTGTGTTTAGTTAGCATTGTGAAGGGGTTGTAAATGGAGTGGCTTTAGTGCATACACAGTTTTTGGTGCAGGTTGCAGCTGTCCATCATCAGCTGCTGTTCAGCTAATGACAATCAATCAATCAATCAATCACTCTGGTGTCAGCCAGTGGCTCTTGCATAGCTTTGTGGTTGCACAAGGTACTTTCCAGTTTTTCTCCATTAAATATTCTCTGAGCAGAATGGAAAACTTCCTTGGCATTGCTTGTGCTGGTAGCTCATGTGGGTTATGAGTTGTTTTTAGAAAGCAGGATGAGGTGGGTTCAGGCTGTCCTGAGCTTTGCTCTGTACAACTCAGTGGGTGTTTTAACTACTTTAACAGTGACTGAAAAGCCTGTTTTTATTCAAAGGCAGCTCTCAGTAATGCTGCTTTGTTTGTTAATGTTGTTGTTCCCTGCTAGGTTAGGAGTTTTTGAGAGCTGTTTCAGTTACTGTCTGCAGCATGGATAATTCAACCCATTATTGCTTTGATGCAAATCACTTTTATCTGTATAATAGAGGCTGTAGAGGGGAGAGCAATCTCATTTGTGATAAACACCAAGTTACATGGTTCTTCTCTAGTTACAAACTCACTGTAATTAACCCTTGACAGTCAGGACTGAATTATGTGCATCTTTCAGAAAGGGAAGCTGGAGAGTAGCTGAAGTGAAGGAGTTTGATGTCCCACATCTGTGGGAGAGGCACAGCTATTCAGTCATTTAAAACTTACTGACGTCATTGTGTGATCAGTCTGTAGCTTGCCTTGTCAGAACTGGCTCATGTGCCAGTACTCTGAGGTGGGCAATTCCTTGTAAACTCTTCCTTTCAGTGGCACCTATCATTTCACTTATTCTTTTGTTTCCCTTTTTGAAGCTGAAACACCAAGTTCTTGTTTTGGGGCCAATGTTGAAGTTTGTGGGAAAGCTTGGAAGAAAAACCATTTTGCCGAGTTGTGTGAGCGTGAAGAACAATTTCTGCTGCTCAGACTTGTTTTGAACCCGGAGTATGTGTTTATGTCTAGAAACAGGGGTGCCTGGGGGATGCCCAGTGAGGGGACAGCAGGTTTACTACCAGTAGGGACCAAACTGGAGCCTCCTGCTCACGTGGTGTGGATTTTCACACAATGCTGTGTTCAGTATTTTAAGCTCTCACAGGGCAGAAGTTCCCCCAGTTCTTTGGTTTATTTCTGGTTCATAAAATCAATTTTTAAAAATGGAGACTGTTACCTGGAATCTGTCAGTGTTCCCTTTCTGTGGAGGTTCACAGCATCTGCAAGCAAGGCACGAGAGCTCTGCACCAGCAAGAAAGTTGTGTCTGCTGGATCACTGGATCCCTGGAACTTGGTGCTAGGCCAGACCCTCTCCAAGCCTGCATGTTTGGTTTGGTGGCAGGCCAGCTGTGTGTCCTGTGTGTGTTGCTGATGCTTGGGACTATCACAGGTCTTGCAAATGCAGCTTTTTCTGTGGGTACTGCTGAACAGAGGCTCTTCAGTCACCACCTGCCAACTGGAGGGGACAGAATTATCAGAGGACAAATGCTTTTTTGCCCAGTTCTGCTGCTTCTTGTTGTCTAGTTCCAAGCATTCCAGAGCTGCATGAGTTTTGCAGGGACAACTGCTGCTGAGTGATGCTTTTGCCTACAAAAACCCCCAAAACCAAACAAACACTTTTTGCCCTGACTGTAGGACTTGTTTTCTGGTTATGAGTGGGTGGGGCAAAACTACCCTCCGTGGAAAGGGTCTTGGACTGCTGCTGGGCTGCTGAATGCCCTTTGCTGTAAGTGCAGTTACTTGCCAGGCCTGCTCTTTAAGCTTAATCCTGTAAATTCTTGTCTTGTAGGAAGATGACGATTCAGAGACTGAAAAACCTGAGGCTGGTGATCTAAAGGTATTTGAAAGTGTGGTCTGGTGGTGGGGGGGAAGCTCAGTACAAGAGAAATTAAGTCTTAACAGCATGGCTTGGTGTTCATTTGTGATCTGTAGTTAGTTCCACACTTTTTGTAGTTTTAACCTGTGTTTTTGACTTTAGTTCTGGCTTCTGCCAAAGGCAGTTAAGAGATCACAGGCTGAGTCACAATGAAGGTGAATTTAGTCATGAATTTAGTGATGTTGTGCATTAGATCTGAAGTTTCCTGACAGCACCTCACCCGTTTTGCAGCGATGTGGGAGGTGCAGCATCCAGTACAGAATTCTGTATGACCAGTGTTAGTTGGAGTAATTTCTTCATTTAGAACAACGTAATGAATAAATGATCCTCTGCCTTTAGAGGCCACAGAAGATCTCAAAATCAATTCAGTTGTCTCCAGCTCTCTCCTTCTGAATGAAGCAGTTTTGTAAAGGTCATAGATAAATTTAAAAAGTGAAATAGGATCCCCAGATAATAGCTATTATCGTAAATAGTGGAAATCATCTTTATCTTGGGATTACACCTTGTTTCTGCTGAACAGCAGGTGTTTAACAGCACACAGGGATATGGATCAGGGTTAAAGCTGGAGGACAAAATACCAAATCTATTTGAAACTAAAGACAACTGTGTTTAAATTTCTTATGTTAGTTCAGTACAAGCAGTCCTGTTTGTCAGGGATGCTGAGTGATGAACAATTGCAAGGGCATTTATTTTATCCACCAGCTTCCTCAAGGATGCAGACAGTCCCTAAACTCTGCTACAAAAGCCAGAGGACTGTGCTGCAAAGCAAAATTCTGTAGAGAATTTGATTTCCCACAGGGCTTTGATAGGCTAAAGTGAAGGCAAAGGGATGTGTTTAGCTATTCTATTCAAATTAGTTTTATAGCAGCACCTTCTCCCACAATAATTCTTATGGATTTACAGTGGTGCACAGCTGAAAATCTTGGCAGCTGCACTGCAGCTGGTAAAGGCTCAGTGTGTGAAATGGCTCCCAGGCACTTGGAAATGGAATGTATTGTCTCCTTTCCTTGTTGCAAGAAAAAAAATTTTTTTTTGAAACAGAGGGAAAGGGAATCTCTCACTTTTATCCTTTTTCTACTTCTACATTTTTGCCCTGGTAAGCATGCTAGCAAGATGTTTCTGTAAAAACTGCTGGATTCAAATGTGTACTGTGAAAGAAAACTATGGGTTTTCTTTAAAAGATAAATTTGGTGTAAATCAAGTTTTTGAAGTTGTGTGGTAGGGCCCTGTTGCAAGTGAGTGCATTTCTGTCCTCTCTAAAAGAGCTGTAGGACTTCAGGAGAGTGGACAATAGGTCTGGCAGAGAGAAAGAACAGAATTAGACTGTAGTTGCTCCTGTCTGAGTAATGATACATGACAGAAATCTTACCACTGAATTGTGTGGCTGCTGCTTTAATGTGTCACTGACATTTCTTGTTGGCTTGTTTAAAAAGCCTCTTGCTTTCAGTGGGGTTTATGTGCTGCTGACCAGGTGCATTTTGTGCTTCTGGAGAAGAGCCACATGTGGCCACAGAGCAGCATTTCAGCTTCAGTGAGGAAGCAACAAAACAGTGAATGTATTAAAAATAAAAAGCATTTTGTGCCTTGGTAGACTGTGCAATAGCAGCTCTGCAAGAACTGAAAATTTAAAGTAAAGGAAATAAATACAATAAGGGTAAAATGTAATTCCTGCCATCCCAGTGTGGCGTGAAAGGTGAGGGTTTGAGAAGAGTAGCAGGGAGGCAAAGCTGAACTGAGTCTGAAACTCAGCAGTTTCAGACTTCCATGTTATCCTTAATAGGTGTCTTCAAACACAGGTGAAAAGGGAATTGTGTCCTTTTGCCTTTTGTGTTTTTTGAATATTAAGTCAGAGCTGGCACTGGGAAAGGTGGGGCTGTGGAGGCAGCCCAGTGCTGTGCTGGGGTGTGGCTGTGGGGGCACTGGTGGAGCTGCACCAGCCATGCTGTTAAGAAATTCACTTGGGATGGGGGGAGATGGAACATCCCTGTGGAAGTATTTGTACTTGGAGCAGTTGCAAATGTTTGCTATCCCCTTTTTCCACCAAGTGGCAGTGTTCTCCTCCATCCTCCTCACTGCTTGGAGCTGGCAGTGTCTGTGACAGCTAACAAGTGTTGCAGTCACTGTAAATCCAAAGTGCAGCAAAAAAGGAGGGCCCTGATTATAACTTGCTAACACTTCTGGGTAACTTCATTTTGTTTTGAACCTGCAGAGTGCTGTAGTTGTGCCTGCTCAGTTTCATGGAGACATCAGAGACATGGGAATGTGTTTAAATAGATACCCCATGCTCTTTATATATGGCTAGGGCTTTTCCAAGGTCTGAATCTGACCATAGGCAGAAAGTAAATCCTTTAAAATGCATGACTGAGAAAAATAAAATTGCAATTCATCAGCCAATTATAGTCATTTCAAGCCCTGATGTCAAACTGCTGTTTCTCTTCACTCTTGGTGAGATAGAGAAGTTTTTGTACACCTGTTTGGAGGAGAAGGTGTGCCAGGAGGAGGAGAGTATTTAAGCCTCATCAGTCACCTGGAAGCATTCTTCCAGAGCAGACTTCTGGCCCATGGAATTCACGTTACTGAGCGTCTGTGAGTTATTCCCAAACATGCTGTGCTTGCAGCAAAAAGTAGAATCCTTCTCTTAAAGCAGCAGATTCAGATATATTCAGATATATTCATTTGTATCCTGTAACTGCATTTTGAAGTGCTTCAGGCACTCATGGAAAACTGGAGATTCAAATCTGAGTAGTACTAATTGCACTTCCAAAAATCAAATCTGGGTGGATGTGCTCAGGCTCTGGAACAGGACAGGTTTGTGAATGGCCAATTACCTGAGCAGTCACCAACTGTAAACAAGCATCTGCCTTAAAAGCACTTTGGAAACAAAACCTTCTGCTTTGAAGGGAAAAGAAACAGCAACAAAACCTGTTGTTTAACAGTGATGTTAAAACAGTGAAATCCACAGCCTGGATGAGTTCTTTTGTGTCCTTTCCCCAGCTGATGGAGCCGTGGGTACAGACTGAAGGAGGTTTGGGATTGGGTGTGAGCTGTGGTGTTGTGCTGGTGAGGCAGGACAGGGTTAATGGGGTGCAGGGTGCTTGGGCTCTGGCCAGCGGCTGGCTCTGGTTACAGCCTCGATGCAGTAACAAGATCCAAGCTTTCAGAGCTCACTAAATGGACCAGCCCTGCAGGAAAATGAAAAATGAACCTTAAAATACTGACCTTGTGCTCTAAGCCTCACCTGAGGGGTTCTGGGCTTCATATTGGAGGGCTGGATGAATAACAGGTTGCAAGTGTTGATCAAGGACAGAGCCCAGCCCTGCAGCTTGGCTCCTGGAGCTTTCCCAGAGGGAAATCATTAACTCTTGAGCCTTGATTGTTGTATCAGGACCAGCCAGTGCAGGAAAGCTAAGAAATTTGCCACTCCCTTGGCAGGTAAATGCCTGACACATGGCAGCAGTTTTTCAGAGCAGGTGGCTACTTCGATGTTTTCCTTTCCTGGTTTTGTTTTAAGGGTCCCTTCTGCATCCTGGAGGTGTTGTATGGAGAGGCAGCCAAGCTGGGATCTAGCAGAAGGTTGTCAAATTTTCAGAGGAATGCTGTGCTTCTAAGCACCACCTCTTGATAATCATCAGCTCTTTATTATGTTTAGCTTTTATTGATCCAGCATACCTGTAAAGTAATTTTACTGTGTTATGATGTGTAGGTGTGTACTAATACTTAGAGGCTTTTGACTGCAGTGGTTTTTTTATCTTGCCTGCACATTACCCTGTTTGTTTAAATACCAAAATTATCTTGATTTAAAGTAAAAGTGGTAAGTGCTGAGGACCAGTAAATGGGTGTGTGCACGGTAACGTAAGCCCTGAAATTAACTCTTATTTTGATAAGGCACATTAATTTTTCTGATTTCAGCATACATTCATCAAACCAGGTTCTCAAAAAATGCTTGAACCTACTCATTAACTTTCATCTCAAGTGTAATTATTTTGCTCCAAAGAAGGGGGAAAGTATGTTTGGGAAAAGTTTTACCCTTAATATGGCCTTGCATTATGCATGGCTGTGAGCATACCTCTGTAAACACTTTCAAAGCATGAACTGTGCAGTTCCCAGCATCGGGGTCAAGGTTAGAACTCCAGTGGTTTGTTTCCTCACTCATTCCGTTGCCTGGGAGCACAGCCTGAAGGTGCCAGTGATAAGCACTGCAGTCTCAGATTCATCTTTTTCTGTGTTTTAACTTCCTTTTAATATGATTTTGTAGAATGCTGTCTGTGCTTCCAACTCTGTGTGTTTTTCCCTTGTTTTAGGTTTGACACACAGTTTTTCAGAGCTGTGTAGAGAGAACCAGAGAGTTTGGCAGAGAGTTTAGAGGGGAGTAGAGGTAACTCAGCTGGAAATGCTGTTCTCTGCACTGCTGCAGCTGATACCTGGTTCCCATTTTATCTGGGTGAACTTTATTCAGTGTAGAATGATATTTCCAGGGAATATCACAGGCAGTTAAAAGTTGTTCTGCGTGCAGGAAGCAAAACAACATTTGGCATCTGGGATTATTTTGCCCCTTGCCACACGTACTCCTGTCTCCAGCCCTGTCTGAGAGGGAGACAGATCACAGCCTTGTCGGGCTCTGAAGCTGGAATATCTCCTCGAGAGCTCCTGGCTTCCATCCAACTCTGGAGCTGCTTGGAAGATGAGACATGTCCGTGGACATGCTTGTTCCTTCCTCCCCGCCGGGCATACATGTTGCAGCAGACTCTTCACTCCCTGCAGTACTAAATACCAGGGATTATTGACACAGGTGTGGCTTGCCTTCCTCCAAAGAAGAGCCAGGCTTGTTCTGTTTGTCTTTAAACTTGAAGAAAAGTCCTTTCTGGAGCTGCTTCCCCTCGCATATTTCACCTGATAAAGGTCTGAGTTCTTCAAGTCCAGCTCTGTAGCTGCAATTATTTCTGGCTGCCGTTCTCAAACGGGCTGTTCTGAGTGTGCAGGTCTGTGCATGTCAGAGTGAGAGGCTGAGCAGTCAGCACAGATGGAGCATTGCCTCAAATACCAGCAAATAGCTGAAAATAGCTCCTTCCAGCTGCCCTGTTCTGGGCACAGAAGGAGCAAAATCTGTATAAACTCCGTGGGATCCATTCATGGAGGAGTGAATTTCTCACTGAGGATACTTGCTCTTACACCTTGCCTCTACTCCAAACCATGAAGAATTTTTAGTACTGTGTACTAGGGAAGAAAGCTGGTGGAAGAAGTTAATTTTGTCAGCTCTCCTGAGCCTTTCCTTTGCTGCTGTGAGGCTTCAGAATTTTCACAGCCCGGCTTCAGATTTTTCACAGCCCACCTTCACCTTCTACTTGATTCTGCACTGTAACAAGCTGTAAAAAATAAAACCATCAAAGTAGCTTGACACCTCCAGCCTTGTCATGTCTTGCTGGTACTTCACCAGTGAATTTCTGTTTCACTGTAGGAAGCAAAAGTGACTTGAAAGCAGAATTTTTGGGCTGTGCAGATCAGGGGCAGGATGCTGGGAGCTGCTGTGCTCCTGGGGCTGTGAAGGGAAGCAGGTAGCTTTGGGACTCTGCTGGAAGGCAGGTGTTATTAACTGCACCTCCACATGGAAAGCAAGAGTTCTGGCACACAGTTACTTAACTGGAAATTACTCCTAACAAATAATCTTTGTCAAATATTGAGATAGCATATGTCAGGTGAATGGAGTCAAGTTTCAAAGAAGCTATTTAAAGGCTTTATGCTATGAATGCTTCCTTTCTAAAGCACTTTCTCACTGAAATGTTTTGCCAGGTCTTGGTTGGGATTTTTTCAGTGGGTTTTTTTCTTTTCATTTCATTAATGAATGAAGATTTTTAGAGGTAATTTAGCTGGAAAAGTAAAAGGCAGTGTCAGCTACACACATTCTTTATTTTGATAGGAAATGTCTCAGGAGTTGACTCTTTGATTTGTTCTTTCTTCCCTTTGTGTCTGTGACTGTATCTCAAAACAGGTAGATTAGTAAAGCCTGTACATAAGTGTCACTGAAGGGTGGATGTATCAGGGGTTTTTTTCTATGGTTGCTTATTTCTGAGCTGCTGTACTTCTCTTGGTATCTAGATCACGGTCCCTACAGGTTTTTCTTAGTTAAATTTCTTATGCTGCGCTGGGCACTGTGCCTGGAGCTATGTATCAGAGCTGGCAAACAGGATATGGCTGTAGGAAATGTGCTTGTTTCAAGCTTTCTCTTGGGATTCTCCTCTCTCACAATACAAGAAAAAAAAAGAAGGGGTGGGGAGGGGGGAGGAATAAAAGCATTGTACTCCTGTTCCCTGGCTTTCTCTTCCCCAGACTCTAAATGCACTTGACACGCACTCTGTTTGCTGCCTTCAGCCTGGGTGCACACCGACATCAGGCAGAGCTGGGGAGCAAGAAACCAAATCGTCGTTGTCATGCACTTTTAATATTAAATGAGACATTTCTGGTGTTCTGTTCCCATGAGCACTTCTGATCTTTGTAGAGGAAAAGCAAGAACATAATTGCTACCATGTTCCTTTAAAAAAAGAAAAGAAAGGGGAGGAAAAAAAGCATGATGCAGGGTTTGGGGTTGTCTTTCTCCTGCTGCCTGCATGATGCAGACATTTCACCTGCTTGCTCTGGCAAGGCCATCATCATATTGGCTTAGACAACTCTTCTAACACTTTCTAAGTTATAGTTTCTTTCCATCATACTCAGCCAAGTGAGGCTGTTGATATGTTGGGACTACAGGAGATATTCTGGATTGTAGAGAGGAGAGAAAATTACAAAAACTTATTGCTGGCACTTGCTCCGATTGATGAAATCCACTGTAACAGCTGTTGCAGCAGCAGATCCACTGGCTACTGGGGGAAGGATTGTACTTAAAAATTCTCTGCAATATCTTCAAACTAATACACTGCTTGACAATGATGTGACTGGTCTGTGTATTTTGTGGCTGGCAGTTAAGTTGGCATTAAATTCATGTGCAAACAGGTGAAGTAGTTGGGAGAGAGAAGAAATTCTGCAACACAAGAGCATTCTCTGAAAATAAATAAAGAATGTTGAGGGGAAGGTACTGTCTGAGCCAGTTGTTTTTAATATTACCTGGAAGTCTGTGGAAAAATTTAGCTGCAGGATTCAGTTGGCTGCAAATCTGGGAATGCAACTGAGCAGTGGCAAATCTGGCATCAACTTCACCACTTCTTAAAATTTGCATCTTAGTTAAAGCAATCGGGGTCTGGTTTTGTATCTTTTCTGCCTCCCTCTTGAACCATTTCTCCTGGTAGTTTGAAGTGCACCTGCTCTGACATGTGCACCTGCTTCTGCAAGAATTGCTTGAATTTGTACCTTGTGGCGACAGTTAATGCCAGCAGTTATGTTGGATGTGAGCGTTGTGCTGGATTTATGGATCTTGTTTCAGGAAGGATTTAGTGAGCATTGTTTTAAGTCAGTCCATTCTTTCCATTAAATAAAGCTGTTCTGGGCAAGCCTGTCCAAACTGGAATGCATCAGTCTCAGATTCATATTGTTTTTGCTTCCTTCCTTTAATCTCTGTTCCATGCTGTGAGGATTGTGTTTGGTTGTTTTTATTTTCCGTGGAGCCTGAGCAGACACTGGTTTTTATGTAACTGGATGGAGACGCTGTAGGACTGAAAAGATGGTCTGTATTTCACCTCAGTGAGGTGAAAGCTTCAGGCAAAATGCAGTACTTTCCTTATGTGTGTGCACACACACTCCCTTCATCTTGCCCCTCTTCAACTGCTGATGATACACAAAAACTGAAGCAGCACTCTGGGTGCTCATCAGCCAGGCTCTTGCAGGCAGAGTCATCTTGTCTAGGGCTTGAAAAACTCATTTGTCTTGGGAAAGTGGAAAAAATGAAAAACCTTTTCCTGTACTCACACAGGATTAGTCACAGCGTAAGTGTTGTGTGCTATCAGTGAGCTGATGTGCACAATTGTTCTTGGAAGCACAGAAATCGTGACTTAAGTTAAAAAGATGCAGTTTGGGGGTTTTTTTAATACTTTGTCCATAGCAGCTTGTGCTCTTCAGAGTTTGCTCTTTATTAGTCTCCAGATCAGGGGAAAGGAGCCTCCCTCCTGCTTGTCTTTGTGTTTCCAGACTTCTTCCAGCTTGGCTCTGCAGCACCACGGCATCCCTTGACTCCTTTCAGTGGCTCTGTTGGAGTGAGGCCGTCTGGCTTTGGGCCCTTAAACCGTTGATTTTGTGAGATCAAGGCTGCAGAGTAGATGGCAGCCAGAAAATCAACTTGCTGAGTGCATGATAAAGTACAGTACTGCTTTTTTTTTTTCAAACTCAGTCAAGCTGTAGGTGAATTCAGAGCTGCTTCTGTACAGATTTCCAGGGGTTTGGTTTGTGAAAACTCTGTGGTACAGGTGCCACTAACAAAGTCTTAACTTTGTTATTTTTTGAAAGACCTCAGAACTCAAATAGAAATGAACCCTTTAAGTGAGGCCTTTAGCTCTGGGATACTTGAAGTTTCTAGTAATTTCATATATTCACTCTGATAGGGAGATTTGGCATAAAATCCCTCCTGCTGGAACCACTCAGCTGCTTGATTTTGTGCTCTTCATGTGAGATACTGATACATAACTCAGTGGATATTGGTGATGTAATCTACAGAGAGATCACCTCTGCCTAAGTGGATTTTGGTAACTTCCCTATTTAAAATTCAGTTACCTTCCAAATTTTCCATTGTTTAAATGCTTTGGAATTCCTTTAGAAATCTCTCATCCACACATAAATATTTCTTCCCTTTCATAACCAAAAGGTAGCAACTTCTCAGTATTTATTGTACCTTATTTTTCCACTTGGTGATTCTCCATTTCGTTCCACCTAATGTATTAGATTAGATCTGCAGATTTGTGGTTTTTATGCTGTCTTTCCTAATCAGTTCATTGTACTCATCGTGTGTCTCAAACTTAAATTAGCCTAAGGGAGTGCAGAACAGTTCTTGTGTGATTGCTCCACTGGAGGTTTTTAGACTGTTCTGGATCTTCAGTAGATACTGAGAGGTTTGAACAAGACTCCTTAAACCTCACATCTGCCAAACTTTGGCCAAGTTGTTGATGCTTGCCTCGTAGTTTTCAACAGCAAACTGAGCAAATATGAACAAGCACTGTAAGAGAAGTCGGTCATCCCTTTGTTTTCTCTGCAGGCGTTTCAGAGGTTTGAAAGCAGCCCGAGTTAATGAAAAGCTGTGTTGATGTCTCCAGCTCGTTAAGGATGGAGCAGTGGGTGGAGGTACCAAGGAACTCATCACTAAGCAGAATTCCTATCCCCTGGGCAGTGAGGTGTGGCTGCTCCGGTGCTGAACGTGTTTGCTTTTGCTTGCTGTAGCTCTGGGCTCTCTGATGTCTTGGCTGAGGCCTGGGGATGTGGGGACTGGACTTGCTGGAGCGGCTGTGGTGGGAAAGTGTGGGCCAGGGGAAAACAGTGGAGCCTGATAGGACTGGCTTGGTTTAGCCTGTTATAAATGGGGCAGACTCAAAGGATGCAAATTAAAGAAGAAAATTCTGGTAAAAGCAAACTTATGATTCTGGAAGTTCATACAATGTGCTGTTTAACACAGCTGGCATTTCAGAGGTCTCTGTCTAATAGAAGGTGCATGACAGGAGAGAGTTTGGCCATCAGATTCTCTCTCAGCAGTTCATGTTTCCTCAGAGTTGTGTGCTTGTGTGTGGTACTAACTCCAGGCACACAGGAGACTTGAAAATGGGTTTCTGGGAAGGGTCAGAAATGCAGCACAACCCCTTGGAAGCCTGTTAGTGGCCCAAGTAAGAGGGCAGCCTTCTTGGGGCCATATAGCCTATGTCTAATGCACCTGAGTTTGGCTGTGCCACTGGGTTGCTTAAGTGCCTGCTTGGTAATATTGCTATTTTGCAGGATTATTTCTCTTGCCTTTGAGGACAAGTGGGCAGAAGGAGATGGGAAGCATAATGGAATCATAAATGCAGTGCTGGGTATGAGGAGGGATCGAGAGGTGCTCAGGGACATAGCCTGTCTCTTCCACTTCCCTCTCAGTTCCACTTAAAACTTTCAAGAGATAAGAGAGCAGGATGCAATGTAATCAAGTTTGGAGCTAAAGCAGTTCCCTCCTTTCACCTCAACAAACATTTGCTTGTTGTCTCACACCAAGGTGAGAAATACTTTTAATTACCCATCTAGCAAGTTCTCCCCGGAAGGGGAATGAGCAGCCTCCTGACCACGTATTTACTGCTGGTGAGTCACTGTATGTGCCTGGACAGATGTTACCTTGCATCTGCAGCTCTGTGAGCTTCTCCAGCCTCCATTTTCATCTACATTTGTCCTCACAGCCCATCAGTTACCACAGAATTGCCCCCACTTCTCCAGTGGTGACCTGAAGCTCACTGTGTGAACTCCCCATCCATGTAGTTTTGTGGAGAACACAGTCTGGATTCCCTGGATTCCTGTCCAAAGAGAGCTACTGCTTTGGCATAAATTTTTTGCTTTGAAATGTCATGTTCCTGTTTAAATTTTTCTCTGCCTGTGCTGCTGGAGGCCCTGGGAGAAGAGCTGTTGATGCACACACCAAGGGCATTGTCTCAGAGGGGTTGGAGCTGTGACACTTCAGCCCATCTCAGAGGGGCCTGGGGTCAGCTGGCCAGGGAGAAGATGTGTGTTCCTCTGTGTACTTCTTTCTTTTTCTAAAATAGCTTTAGCCTTGTATTTCTGTGATCCAAGTGTACTAATGCAGAAATAGTGCTTTTCTTTTCTTTTTTTTTTTTTGTCTTCCATGAATGGCTATAAAAAGTGCCCTGTAGCAGTTAGTGCCACACAAAGAATTTGTTTTTCTGCTTCCAGAGGGCTTTGGCTTCTCTGAAAATGGGTGGATTTTCAGGGTGAGTTTGGCACAGGCTGTTGCCACATCTGGCTTGGCGACCTCACTGCTCTCTCCTCACCTGATGCACATCTCACCTGACTGGAAATGGAGAAAAGGAGGGGGTCAGGGAGCGGTTACCAAGCAGCAAGGAGGCAGCATTCTGTCAGTGTCAGGTTCAATGAATGGCTTCAGTGTTTGGAGGCACGGAGGAATTTTGGACGAACAGTCCAGTGAGTCACAAAAGGTCTTTGGGAGGGAGGCAGGGGGAGAGGGCAGTGTTGGGATACAGCTGGTACTGTTTCAGAAACTTTATTTGTGCCAAACTTGATAGGGCTTGTGACTCTCCTGGGATCTCCCAGAAGCACCAAAATATTTGGGTGTTGGTCTCAGTATGGTGGAACCATATTTAAGAGATTGGGTTTTCCTCCATAAAGCCTCATGCTCAGCACACTCTGCTGCAAACATCTGTAAGTGAAGTGTTCTTAATTTCTGTAATCAGGGAAGGATTAGCTGTGTGGAGATCTCCAAAGAGAGCACTGCAAGCCAGTGGAGGTTGCCCTTGAGTCTCTGGTAGAGCAGGTTGCCTGTATCACTCCTGGAAAGCAGCAGCAAGAGAACTGACAGTGGGATCATCCTTCTAAAACAGGAATTCAGGATCTGCATCACCACCACGCTCCCTGGCAGTTTGGTTTGGAGAGGCTTTGTCAGCCAAAGCCCTGGGTGGCAGTGACAGAGATGAATTCAGCACCACACACACACATCTGGCAAACCTCTGCAGCCTGGGACCCTGCAGAGCCCTGGGAGGCTGGAGGGGCTGATCAGGTGCTGCCCTGAAGTCCCTGAGCTGTGGCTCTGGGAGCATCTGGGCTGTTGTCACATTCCTCTGGGGAATGCTCCAGGCTGGCCCTGCTCAGAGCACTGGGAGTTGCACAGGCGTGTGGTTGGCATTCCCAGGACTAAAGGAGTTTCCTGTGGGCTGATCCAGCCTGTGTTTACCTAACTGTGCTCCAAAACACTGACTCCTGGTTGGTGCCCAGGGGCAGTCACCAAAAATGAAGAATCCATGGTTTGATCTGTTTTGAGGAAATGCTTCGAGTACAGCAGTTTCTGTGGAATTCCAAAGGAGTTCAGTGTCCAAGACCTGGTGAAAGAAAGCCTAAATTCTTTCATTAAATTTAGCTTTGCAAAGAAATGGAGCATCCTGTTAGACTTGGACTTTTCATGGTCCAAACATTGTCCTCTTACCTAATAAATTGAGTTTCATTCTTAATTTTTATTGTCTTGTCTCAGAATAAAGTTGTAAATTTCTAAACAGATAAACAGCGTAGCTTTTTAGGTTGGAAGCATAACTTGACTAAAATCTGTTTCTTCCTCCTTTCTTGCAGGAATTCTCAGAAGTGGAGAAAAGAGATCCTCAGGAGCTAGTTGGTAAGTTCATTCAGAAGTATTTATTCACAGTTTTTTTTCAAGCTAGACGTTGTAAGTCCCACTTTGTAAAAACCACCTTCCCTCTGTCCTGGCAATGCTGTCGTTTCAATTATTGCCTGAATATTTTCAGTGAACTTTTCTTCTGGAAGAAAGGTTTCATGCCTAAAAATATGAAAATAATTTCATGAATTATGTGTTTAAAACATGTATGTAAAGGGCAGTGTTGGTCTTTTTCTAGACAAGGTTAAAACCAATAGTGCAGGTTTGTCTAGACAGAGCCAGTGGAACCAGGAGTGATGACTTTGTCCTGTGGCTTCCAAAACTCACCAAAAGTATCCCCATTTAAATGTGAGCCACTTAGAGATTTCCAGCTGCTGTGCTGACACAGTACTGTCTGTTTGCTAATGGTTACTAAAACCTACTTGATTTTTGTGACATCTCATTTATTCATTGCATCATTATTAGATTTGGAAAGTCCAGGGTTGTCAGCTTGAAATACAATCCTCTGCTTGGGCTCTTTGGAGCTGCACAGAAACTGTATTTTATATTGCATTTCTGACTGTCTTGAACTGACCCTCTGTTCCTGAGGTTACTCCTGCAGTTGTGTGGTATCATGTAATAATATCATTAAAAACTAATGAGTTTGGAAGTTGCTTTCTTTCTCAAATCAGTTTGATATTTCAGCCATAAAATGTGATAAAGGTAAATTAAGATGGTAAATACTCACATGCTCAGCTATGACTCCTACAGCAGCCATCACTGAAGTATGGGATTTATAAGTTGTTTTTAGTTGGCCTGCCCAGACTTTGCAACTGCTCTGTTGGATTTTCTGCCTTTAGAGGGCAAAACTGCTTCAACCAATCTCACCATCAAATGCAACAGAAATCTTTCTCCAGTCTACTCATCTGCCTCAAAATGCACCCTAGAAAAATGGATGAGACAACAGCATTTGGGGTGAAAAGTACAGCAAAATCTCTGGAAGCCAACTGTCTTTTTCCTCTGTACTTCACATATGGGAGAGGCTGTGCAGTTGTAAAGCAATGTAATGGGAAGTCCTTTCTTAGTGGAGGTGTAAGGCTCAGGTTACAATTTTGTTAGTCCCCTTTTCCCCCAGTGACTTCCCAGACTGGATTTCTTTGTCCCACGATGGCCCAGACTTGCACATGGGTTTAAAAGCAGCACAGGGAGCACTCAGTAGTGTCACAACTGATGGGTGAACAGTGGTGGAGAGTCTGAGACCTGGATTGAGGTCTCTGCAATCTTATCTTTAATATCCTTTCCCAACAGCAGTGTGCAGGCTGGCTTTGTGCTGAAGCAGGTTATTAGAGGTCAGCATACTTGCCATGCTGGATTCTGTAGGTCTGTTCCATTAGACCATATCTTATCTAGTTGAAAAGGAGCTGTTGCAAGAGGCTTACGGTTGGAGTAATGCAAGAACCACTCCCTTTCTGGAAACTTGGACTTTCACAGTTAAAATTCTTTAATGGAAAAAGGTGCAAGATTTTCTGACTCTGCTCCAATCTGGACACCTCAAGTTTTGTCCATCAGTATGTGGAAGTCAAGGTCCTCCTTAGACAGTTTTCCACAACTGCTTTTTGCATTAAAAGCTTGCAGGCCTGCCCTTCTCAGAAGATAACCCTACATTTTTCAGCATCACCTCTATTAAAGTCTCTGATTGTGCAGTTGCTTAAGTATTAAATAAATGTAGGCTCCTGCCAAAAGCAGTGTTTGTGTTTTACCTCCCCCGGATGCACAATAATGTTGGAGCAGCTCTGCGAGTGGGAGCCAGCTGGGATCCATCTTCACTGCTCTTTTTTTGTTGTTTCTTTTTTTTCTTTTTTTCCCTGTGAAGCTTCCAGCTGGATCCATTCCCTGATGTCTTTAGTGCATGCTGGGTGAGCACTGGAGTTGGCACAAAGAAGACAATAGGGATGAGCAGCTGGGAAGGGCATGGTTGTCCAGACTTATGCCAAAGGAGTGATCACATAATCAGTGGCTGACAGAATCAGAGGGAAGGTTTCATCCCCGTGGCTGAGAAGGAAATACATGTGAAACTTATTTTCATAGATTTCTCTATCAGCATTGTCCTTTTGGGCTTTTTGTACCACTGTGAAGAGTTCATGGTGCTGCCAGGACATTGCATTTGCTGTGTCCTGCAGCCTTGCAAAATAGTACTTTTAGGATGTGGGTTTTTTGCCCTGAAGTTCTTTGCAGCATGGTTGTTTACCTTTTGGATTGTAAGAAATGTTCTCTCCAGCCCTTGGGATATCTGAGCACAAAGTCAGTGTTCATAAGGGCAGAAAGTATGGCAGGTCTCCCTCTGCATTTCTCAGCCCACGGAGCAGAAAGGGAGCTGGTGTCCTTCCATGGATGGGTGACTCACTGGCATGTTGTTGCCTCCAGTTCTTCCCTCTGATTTGGCCGTTCTGGTGCCAGGAAATCAGAACCCCCCACACCCAGGTTTATGCCAAGCAGACTTGACTGGAGTGCCAGGGAATGCAGTTTTAGAGACCAGGCACCACCGGTTTGCAGTCTCCAGGGGAAACCCTTGTCCCTCTGATCACCCTTTCCGTGGTTTTTTTGCATAGTGTGATGTTTAGAAACGAGCTGGCACCTGAACTGCCTCTAATCCCTTGTGGCTGCTTAAAGCATAGAATGTAAGTGACCCCTGAAAGGGACAGGAATTCTTCTTCCCACCTGGGAGCGGTGTTAATCCAAGAGCCATGATCCGTACCATGTCTGTCCTGTACAGCCAGCTCCTGTGCTCTCTGTTCTTTTGGTTTTCTCTGCACTAGGAGAACATTCCTACCCCTCTGTAGGAAACAAAATCGCTGTGTGCCCTCTGACAATGTCTCCAGCACAGCCTTTGGACTGAGAGCAGTCGTTTCCTTCTGGAAATGGGGCTCAGGGTTTACACTGTGCCACTTTCTCTCCTGCTTTGCAGATTGTCTGCTGCTATTGGGTGTAGGTCACATAACCCATGTATCTCAAACTGAAGCACACTAAATGTAGCATTTCCATTTAGTTTTCTGCCTCACCAAGATCTGGTGAGCAAATATCCTTCACTGACTGCTGAGGTGCTGAGTCTTTGCAAAGTACCCCCTAATATTTGCCTGTGTTTTGGCCTGTGAGCAGAGTGTCTCTGCTTTACCTCAGTGCATGTGCTGACTGCACACACAGCTACAAACACCTATTGCTTGTGCTGATGAAAGCTTTAATTTTAATGTCAGCTTGTGGAAGGAGAATGTACGGGCTAAGCACCACCAGCGGTGTCTTTTAGCAGCAGGATGCTTTCAGGGTTAGTGGCCCCTGCTTTTTTGAACCCCCATCTGACTCATGGGATCTGCTTCACAGCCTTAGTTCTTTGTCAGGACTGAGAATCTGATTGGGGAAGATATTTACTTACTGTGAGCCAGAATCTGGGTGTGCCTGGAGTGATTAATTGTACCAACAGCCACTTCCTGAGGTCCCCACTTGGAGATTCTCTAGGCTGAGCCTGCAAATCAGAGGGCAAATTAGGGGCTGAAGCCAGTGTCACTACCTGTGACTCATGTCAAAGTAAAACTTTGATCTTGGCAGGAATAACAGGATGCACAGAGCAGTTGGATGTATCCTGTGAGGACACACCTTGTTGTGAGCTGTTCATGTACAGTTATTGCTGTAGAGATGGTGGAAAGCTGCCCTTGGGACTTGGAAAACACAAAATGTTTTATACAGGAGCCTGTGGCCATACATGCAAATCCCAGGATTATTTTGAATGATAATCCCAGCTGCCCTTTCCTTTAGGGAAGGAGCTGGTGGGAGGATGCTGTGGAATCACCCATTCTCTTGTCTTTTTGGGGAGCAAGTTTGAGGACTGCTGGAGGGCATGGATAATTTATACTTCCTTACAGTAAATAAGCCCAAAGGGGTTAAACTCACCCTTAAACTCATCCTTTTCTTCCTGATGATGTGGCACTTCAGTCTGGCTGCAAACTGATGAAATAACTGAGTAATGCTGCAAGTTTGTGCTCAGTTTGTGAGGTGCATGTCCTGCCTTGCTGCTGGCAATGTTCAGCTGCCTCCAGCTCTGGTGGGATTGCAGGAGGCAAAGATTCCTTAGTTCCAGTTCCCTGTAAACCATTAGAAGATACTTTCCCCCATAATGTTGATAAAGGATTGTTTTCACAAGGCTTAAACTAAGGAGGAAATGAGCACCAAACCTGAAAAGTCATGCATCAAAATACATTGTCTCATTGGGAGCTCGTTCTGCCTCCAAAATTATTTCTTTTTCAATGCTTTGAATAGATTGCTGAACATATTCTGATGGCTTTGACTTTTTTTAGCTGGTAAAACAGAGGTCCTGCCCAGAGTTCCTGAGTTTATATGAGCACACTGTTCCCATAATTGGTTTGTTTCTCTGTGGCTCATCTGCAAAGACAGGGAGCCTATGGGATGTCTAATGTGGAGCTAGGCTTGATTTTTTTTTTTTTTTTTTTTTATTTTTTTTTTTTTTTAATTTTTTTTCAGGTGCTTTCTTTGCCTTATGAAGTCTGCATTTAATGGTCTTTTTTTAATGATTATTTATTTTTAATGTTTCTGCTGATGCTGTGAACCTCTTAAGCCATTAATCAGCTTTTACCTTTCCCAGCAAGCCTTGTGTTCTGTGCATTATCCACACCTCTGTGTCTTTGCCACTGTCTTTCTGGTTTTCCTGAAGCTCTAATTAACCCAGAGGCTTCCCCATCCCACCAGCAGCTGTAACCTGTAACAAATGTGTGCCTTGTTGTCAGGGAGCTCCCTTCGCCTGCCTTTCTCTGGGGCTCTGGCAAGCTTTCCTTCTTCCATCAAGGCTCTCACTTGGTAAATGCCAAAGGACACTTTTTGTTCGTTACTGGCAACTGCTGAAGAATTTAACCCTCAGCAACATCTTGATCAAAGAGAATGAGTGGTCGCCTGCCAGCTTTGCCTCTCCAAAGGATATTGTCCTTAGTGCCTCACATTTTTACAAAAGATGTGGAAACTGTAGCAGCACTGATCAAGTGTGGTGTTGTTTATCTGCAGCCTCAGCTCTCCAGAGTTCCAACACCCCTGTGTGCCCTCTGGGCCCTCCTGGCCTTTATTCAGAGGAGCTGAACTCTGGGTGCTGGAGCTGCAGCCCAGGCAGCTTTGCTGAGGAATGTGTAACTGAGGAGCTGCACACGTGGAAAACTTGGTCAATGTGACTTCTGTGCTGCTCTCAGGCCTCTTACCCACTACAGACCAACTCTGGGATGTGTTCCCTGGACAAATTATGCTTGAAAACAATCCCAGCTGCTTAAATGGGGCACAATCTATGCTCCAAGGCTTGGCCAGAAAACTGCCTGGGTTTCCCATAATAGTGGGAAAGTAGCAAGCAATGGGGGGAAACGTGGCCATTTCTTGTGCTGATAACTCTGTGCACTAATCTTTACAGGGCAATCAGGTACTTTAGCTGTATATCCCAATACAAACAGCTGTGGAAATCTGGCAATTGGGACTGGGCTGTTCCCAGTCCTGCAGAACGAGTTGTTCTTTCTAGCAGTCTGTAGTCTAGTGTGTCTCTGTAAGCAAAGATCAAAGTGCCTTGTTAAGGAAGTGTTAACTTAGGGATGAAATGTAATTTCTTGTGGTTAACTCCTGACAGCCCTGGGGAACGTTGTTCCCTTCTGGAACCATTTTGGTTCATCCAGGTATGTCCTGAACTAAATAGTCACAAAGTGATTATCTCCCCCAAAATGGCAAAGAGCCAGACTGCATAAAATTGGTCCTATGATCCTCCACATGCATGGTCCAATTCTCTCTCCAAGGGTGTAGGTATCAATAAAACAAGCATCATATGCCTCTTTTAATGACCCAGCCTTTAGGTTCTTTAGTTGCTTCTTGCTCAGCACCTTGAAAACCTGACAAGTACCAGTTGTTTCATCACCTTTGTCCCTTGGTTCCCAATGAGGGAGTAGTGCTGACAAAGACATAAAACAAATTTAATTACTTGTATGGCTGAAATTCCCATCAGTAGTGCCAGAACTCATCCCACTTTGCTCTCTCCAGCTTCTTTTTCAGAGAGAGTGAGGAACATGTCTCCAGATGAGATCAAAATCCCTCCTGAGCCTCCTGGCAGATGTTCTAACCAATTGCAGGTTGGTATAAGTCTACTTCATTAATTAATTTTTTTTTTAAACTTGCAGTTCAGGGGATATTTGGGAACCCTGCTCAGTAATTTTGCACAAGGCAAAGCTCCAGCATTAAAGCTGGGTTTTACCACACTGAGTTTATGAATGCACCGTGTTAATGCTTTTAGGCTTTACAGCAGTTCTAGTTTAGGAATCTCAAAGTAGCTTTAAGCTGTTTTCCAGCCTCTGTGGGTTACTTATGCTTTAAAACAGCTCTTGGTCCCAGCAGTGACACAGAGGCAATGTTTACTGTCAGGGCTGTTTTCCTCTTACCTCAGCAAATTCAGCTCCCTAGCAAAGAACAAATCATTGTTTTTCTATACGGTTCCAAAATCCCCTAAGCTGGAATAGTTGAGGCAGCAGTGCCTGGATTCCTTTTCCACCTACATGTCTCTGGATGGTAAACATTTAGAGGGAAGGCTGCTAGCTTAGAGGCAACAAAAGAACACAAATGCATATTTTCTCTGGTGCACACCCAAATAATGGCAGTGACCAAGTTTGCAATAACCTTCTGTGTTCTCCTCATTTAGTACAAATGAAAGAGCAGGGACTGCTGTGTCCTAACACACATTTGAGTTTTAACCCTGGTTTTCTGCCCAGCAGAAATACAAGTAAAGAATCACTCCTGGACTGCTCTATAAAGTAGCCCCTAGCATGCAGTGGTGATTCAGAGTGACTCACAACCCAGATGATGCTTTCTTCTTCTCCACACACTGTACCTGGGCACACCCAAACCTCCTCTAGTGCTGCAGGAGGATTTTACTGTTCTGACATCAATGTACTGGAGTGTGTTAGACCTGAGGAATGCACAGAGCTTGACAGGGCAGACAGAATAAAGCAGAATTTTTCCCCTTTGACAGTTAGTGCGTTAAATCAAAGGGGAGCTTGTCCTCTCCTGGCAGGTCAAACCACATCTTAGAGCACTTTGAGCAAGGAGATGGGATTGTTCCTTAGAGATGCAAAATGTTCAGGGCTTTTCACTGGTGGTTTGCTCTTTTGTCAAATTTTTCCTCTGATAAACTGTACTGTGAACTCTGCCAAAGGGAGGATTTCTTATTATAAAGTTGACTGAATAGTTGCTCATCTGTGGACTTTGGGAACCTCATTGCTACTCCATGGGGAGGGGATAAAAAGGAACACCTATTCAATCATTTCTGCTCCCCAAATTCACCTTTTTGCAGCTGTTCCTTCAAACCTCACAATGTGTGTGCTGGACGTGGAGATCGTGTAATTTCCTCATGCTGATTTTGTGACAACCTGATGAAAATTTATCTTACAAAGGTTGTTGAGTTTCGTATCAGCTCTTAACAATCCTCCTTTATTCAGGCTGCAGCAAGCCCTTAGACAATAGTCAGCTCTGTGTTTGACTGTCCAGGGAGGGAGACATGAAGTGACTTATCCAGAAGCAACAAAGGAAAATTGACTCAGCTTCTCCCACCCTGAAAGACTGAAGGCCCAGCCTCTGCTCTTGTTTTATGTGCCTCTTGTACATGAGAAATGTCTATCATAAAGAAAAGATGACAGAAGTTACTGAGGATATTTTAGCAGCACCACTTAACTCTCTGTTCTGTCTGAAAGCTTCTGCCTCTGCTGTCCCTTCACCATCACCAGAGTAGGAATACTTTTAAGTACTTTCATCCACCGTGCTGAGGAAGAAAAAAATCATGTTTGATTTGAAATCTTTTAGCCTTTTTGGAGAGTAGACTGCTTGACATCTCCAACCTGAGTCAGTTAAGTTGCTTTTTGCAGGGGCTTGTGCCTTGTGGGTGATGTGCAAAGAGAAGCTGATTCCATCTGACTGGTACCAGAGCAGGGATTTGTGAGCACATTGTTCCCAAGAGCATTTGGCTGCCAGTGGCACCCCCAGCAATACCTGATGATCACACTGGGTTTAGTTCTCCAGTAGAACTTGGCTCTGGCTCTGCCTGGGTAACAGATGAGCAGGAGCTTTGCCCTGTGGGCAGTGCAGCCCAGCAGCTCTTTCTCAGGTGCTCACCTCAGGCTGCAGGTGGGTGTTGGTGGTCACAGTGAGTTGTGGGAGAACCTCTGGATTTCAGAATTGGCTTCTCTTTGTCGTGGCTGTAAAGGGAAGCAACAGACTGGGAAGGAGGAGTCTGTGCCTTACATGCAAATCTTTAATCATCAAAGCCTTCAGTAAGTGCAAAGATAATTCCTTTACCAATCAGTTCATTAAGGTACTTCAGACCTTCAAGGAAGAAGTGTCTGTTAATCAGCCTGGCCCTGGTGTAAAGGCGAAATCCTAGCTTCAAGGAATTCAAGGAGGTCACTGGTTCAGTTGGCTTCTTTCCACGTGTACAGCTGGTGTGCTGCTCCTTTTCATCCTGGCTCACCCTGTAATCTTTCTCCCTTAGGATAAAATTCAAAAGCTGTATGAGAGGAAAATTAAAGAGGGCATGGATATGAACTACATCATCCAGAGGAAAAAGGAATTTCGCAACCCCAGGTAAGCCACCATGTTTTCATAAGTGACCAAAGCACCACAGAGCGAATTTGAAGAAGTTTCCTCTTTGTTGGAGTTGCAGCAGAAGAAGGATCCTGAACAGGAAAGACTACTGCTTACAAATTGTCTTTCTCATTTTTGTGACTGACACAGTAAAACTCTTCTTTGTGTTTAGTAAAGCAGCAGCTGGAGTTGGTGTGTTGGTTAGATTTTAAATGTGAAGGCTTGGGATGAAGTACTTTAGAAGATGTGACTGTTCTGGGAGCTGGGAGATGTTTTGGGGAATAGGAAATATTCTGGATAATGGGGTGCCACATCCATCACAGCAGGTGTAGCTCCCCAGGTTCTCATTTCACTTTGTAGTGTGAAGAGGTGAGAACCTCTCTCTGTTGACACATCTGAAACACTTCTGTTCCCTTCTACCTCCCTGGTTCTGCTCTGACCTCTTGCTTTTCCTTTGCAGCATCTATGAAAAGCTGATCCAGTTTTGTTCCATTGATGAACTTGGTACAAATTATCCAAAGGTGAGGGGCAGTGCTTTTGACTGGAAAAGGAGTGAGTAAAAGATAACATGGATGTGTGAAGTCTCACCTCAGGCTTTCTTGAGCCTGCTTGCTTGGAGGTCCTGTGAGGCAACTTCAGTCTGAGCCTCTGCACTGAAGTGAACATTTTTGTGTGGCACTGAGCCTCAGTGCCTCAACCTTTGCTACAGTGATTCTGCACAAAAACTGCTGAAGTGTGGAGGTATGAATGGAACTCCTTGAGGGGGAGAGAAGCTGAGCAGCAGAAAAATGCATGACTTAGCCCAGCATCCTTTTTGGCTTCAAAGCTGTTTCTTCATTCACAGCAGAACAGGGTCCCATAAAAGAGGGTCTGATGGGATCTTTGTGTCACTGGGACAGAGGAAGAAATCGGTGATGATTATCATTGTCACCTCTGATTATCATCAGAGAACAGAAATACATAAAACATTTTTGCACTGGGTTTTGTGTTTCTGTGGGAATAACCCTAATCTGATTTATTTCTTTTTTTCAGGACATGTTTGATCCTCATGGCTGGTCAGAGGATTCATATTACGAGGCACTAGGTAATTCCAGGAAGTCTCTCTTTTTTTTGTCCTAGCTTAGGTCTTTGTGTTTTGTACTTAATTAACTGCACTGGAGTCTTTACTTTCTGTATAAATGAGAAGTCATCACATGCTGCTCTTTAATGACTCCATTCTGGTTGGATGTGCCTGAATGTTACTGATGCTTCATCAGTTTGGAAAGGCTTTTCATTTAAATTGGTTCTGCAATGTTTTCATCTCTCAAATCATTAAATTAGTGCTGCAATGCTTTGATTAAAAAGCAGCAGTTGCTTTCATGGCAGTTTAATTTTTCTATCTAGAATTTGAAACAACTTTTTTATTTTTTATGATGGGAAGTGTGTGAATGAGTGAGAACTATGGAATGTTACTGTTCTTAGTGCTTCACATCTTCTGCTCTTTCTCAGCTAAAGCCCAGAAGATCGAGATGGACAAACTGGAGAAGGCCAAGAAGGAACGCACCAAGGTACCTACTCAAAACCTAAAGAGATGCAGCTGCAGGGATTTTGTTTCTTTCCCTGCTGAATTTCATTCTATTGCTTTGCTGTTTCTGTGCTAAAACTGCTTGTTTTATCCCAGTTCTCTCCTTTCTTCTTGCATGTCTTTCTCCAAACTGCACAGATCAAGTTATTTGCCCTTCCTTACAGGTCATTTGTAGGTTGTTTATTCCACTGGATTTCCTGCTGTTTTGTCAATATTTTTAAACCAGAGCTCTAAAAATGGCATTCAGTAAGTCAGATACAGGCAAGATAATGAATAAAGAACAGCTTTTTCCTTAATTTATGACATTTTGCCTGGTGCCTAGCCTCGTTAAAGCTTAATTTCCTCACCGTATCTCAGTGTGAGGCAATACCAGCTTTCTGTTCTCTGTGATATTGCCTTGTTGCATCCAATTTCCAGAAAAGCTGGACCTATTTTAACTTTGTGCATTTTGTGACAGGCCCAGTTATTCTTCTATATCCCCCAAAAAGAACACAGACAGGCTTTGGAAGAGATTTCATTCCTGTCCTGTGTTTCCTTTAAGCCCGTGGCTGGCATTAGAACACATCTAATATTAGAGATTTGCCACCTAAGCTGCAGAAGGCTCCTTCCATCTCCAGTGTGGGGAGGGTTTTTGTGCAGTGCATGCTGTGTCTTGCTGCTTGTTTTGGTTTTTTGCACAGTAACCCAGGTATGTGCTCGTGCCCTTGCCCAGATCTGCAGTTCTGAGGCTGCAGTGCTGCTGGAGCTCCTGTTGCCAGGGTTCCTGCTGTGATGCAGTCGCAATAAATCGTGCAAGCAGGGACTTGCCTTGCATGTTCCTTAAAGGAAAAAGAATAAGAACTTCTAACTGGATAAATACAGTGTTTAATAACCAGAATCTGTCCTATCTGAGCTGTATCAAATCCTGTGCCTGTACCAATGGACAAACACATTTTTATTGTATCAGACTTAGGAGCTGTGTTGCAGGAATCCTTAATTCTCATGGCCTGAGGTCTGTGTCTTCCTTCCTGCATGATGGGCAGCTCAGAGGCCAATCCAATGTCTTACATCACACTAAAGCTGTTTTTAACAAGCAGAGAGGTGGTGTGGGTTAAAAAAAGGCTATTTATCTTAACACTTCATTTTTTTTGTCTTCTCCCTTTCTCCCATGTGTCTCTCCCTCCCCAGATTGAATTTGTGACTGGCACTAAAAAGGGGACAACAACAAGTGCTGCTTCCACAACCACCACAACATCCAGCACCACTGTGGGAGGTAAAGAATAGTTGTGAATGTACCCCTGAAGCTGCAGTAATGCTGGGATTAGTGCTCCCTGAAGCCTGAGGGCTCCTTAATGATTGTGTAGATAGTGCAAGAGAGAAGGGATGTTGGGCTGGCTTTCCTCTAGTCCCTGTACTCCATGGCTCTCCTTCTGGAATGAAAGACTGGGGCCAGGTGGGATAGTGAAGAGACTTATTAGTGGGTCAGGAAAGCTGCTGCTGTATTCTTGGGACTGATACATCTCAAGATTTGGAGACACTGGAAATCATTCTCCTGCCTTGCAAACTGAGGGGAAGGGAGGAAAACCACTGGAGGCTGCTGAGTGTGTCCTGTGCCTGTAGCTGAGCAAGTGGGATGTGTGTGCTGTGTTAAAATTAAATCTGCTTTGGGGCAGGGAGTGATCCTGTCTCCCCTTTGGCTGGAGTTCAGGTCTAGAGTTCTACTTTGACTCCTGGTACCCCAAGAAAAAAGCTGCCTTTCCTCTTTACCATTTACTGGTAGTGTACCCTGAAATTAATGAGTGGAAGCTGTCTGGTCAAGCAGTGGGATATTAAGGGTCGATGAGACAGGGTGTTAAGAAGGGATTGGTGACCTCTAATGTAATGCTAATCCTTGTTTGCTTGGTTTAATCAAATTCACAGATGCCCAGAAGAGGAAGAGCAAGTGGGACTCTGCCATCCCCGTAACAACGATAGCTCAGCCCACCATCCTCACCACCACTGCAACACTGCCAGGTGTTGTCACAGTGACAACCAGTGCCAGTGGCTCCAAAACCACGGTGATCTCAGCTGTGGGCACCATTGTCAAAAAGGCCAAGCAGTGACTGCTGTGCTGGGCCTGGAGTTTTGGACTTGTTTGTCACTGAAGCCATTGTCCTCGGAAGCGAGGGGTGGCTTTCTGCTTTGGTAAAAGATGACAAGATTCTTTGAAGCAGCCCACAGTTCCCCTTTGGAAGGCTGGGGGCAGGAGCAGGATGCCAGCTGTGTGCCCACAGGAATGGACCTCTGCCCACCATGCCTCTGCCTTTGCTTGCTGGGGGAAGAAGCAGGCTGCCTGTGCTGTGCTTGGAGGAAGGTGGTATCTGGAGTCAGCTTGTAAAAGTTTGCTTATTAATTACTGCACTGGGGTCTTACCTACTTGTAAGTTTGGTTTAGGGGGAAAAAAGAAAATAAATTAAAAGGGCAAGCAGTGAAGGACTGTCAGTGTTACCCCTGTGTGTTCCAGGTGGTGCTCCAGGGCTGCCTGCAGCCTGTGTAGGTGCCTCCCTCCAGAGCCAGCTCAGTTCTGAGGGAGCTGAAGCAGAGACAACCACTCAGTGTCCACGTCCAGATGTGTAGCAGAGACTTGAAGCAAGCTGCATCAGTGAGTGTAGGCTCACACTTTGTTCTAGCACTGACACCTGAACCCTGTGCTCTCTGTGTAGATCTTAGTGACCACGTGTGAAACTGTTGAACTCTTGAGGAGACTGTGCTGGAACATCCTGTTACCATCTCACAGGGATGGAGATTTCTATGCAGAACCCTCAAGCTGCAGAGGTTTGATTTGTGAACTCACTTGCAAAGACCTGTGCAGAAAACACTTCCATAGCCACGGAATGAGGTTGGACAGCAGAAAAGCAGAGGAGAGTGTCTGATCCTATTTGTGATGTTGTCCATCTTTGTTTTAGCTCGTGATGTTCTGTGAATGCACACATGGCAGTTCTTGCTCCACTGTTGTGAAAAAGTATTTTCAGTTGAAAATTTTGTTGTATAAAAATTGAAAAGTCTTTAAAAAAAAAAACCCTGGTGTCATTGATGTGTCTGCATTTCTTTAAAGTTAAATTTCTATTCAGAGTCTCTTTGTCCTAGTGTATAAGCAGTGAGAGGAGAGATGGTTGCCAGATCAGCAAAAGTTTAAGTTTCTGAGAATTCAATGGTTTCAAGGTTGCCTTTTTTTTTTCTTCCCATTTTTTATGTAGCTTGTGTCTCTCCTGATCAAGACTTTGCTTTTATGGAGACTTAAGGTAGAAATTACCGGTTGATATCCTGCTTGTTGATACCCTGTTTTTAGATAATTTTAAAACACGTTAAACACTTTGTCCTGGCAGTCATTTAAGCTTTAAAAAAAAAAGCAATTGTGTATCCAGGAGTACTCATGGGAGATCAACCAGAGGACTGATGTGACTGTAGGACTGGAAGTTTGGGAGATGGTGGAGCTGCTCTTTTTAAAGCAATAAAATATTGAAAGGCATGAAAAGAGTTAGATGGAAGCATCTCTGTTAATTGACTTTGCACTGGGCTGCTGATGTGGCTGCTGCAGCTGGTGAAGGTGCCTTAACTCTGTCCCCATCCTATGGAGGAGCTCTGCCCCATCTGACTCTGTCACTGGTGGTAAGCACAAACTGGGAGAGCCTGATGAGACCTCATTAATTAACCAGTCTTACCAGTTAATCCCCTGACAGGGACTGCTGGAGTTCTTGGGGTTGAATCCCACTACAGAAGGTACTGAACATTGTTTAAATGTATCTTATCCATATCACACATCCTGGCACCCCACCCCTTCCCCCTTCCATGTGCCTCTTCCTCCTTGTTCTGCAGCATCCACAGTCATTCCAAACCTCTGGATTTCTTTGTGGCCTTTAGGATCAGAGCTGAGAAGTGGTGGTTCAGCTCCTGCTTTGCTCTGGCAGGCAGGGAGAGACACTGAGTGACTCTGTCCAGCATCTGGAGCAATGGGAGGGTGCTGATCATGGGGGCTTTGTGCTGCTGCATGAGGCATGAGGAGAAATCTTTGTGAGCTCTGCTGAGCAGAGTTGCCATGAGGCCCCTGGAGCAGCACTTTCCAGACTCCTGCACTAACAGCTTCTGCAAGAGACCTGCAGGACTGGGCTGTGCTGTGGCAGCTCGCTCCTGAGCTCCCCAGGAATTGGTGTTTGCTGTCTGCAGTGGACAAAGCAGCTTGAAACGGGCATGATTTGGGTTTGGGGGTTTTTTCTCTCTCCAAAAAGCTGGAGTGAGGATGCCAACTCCTGTATAACAATCTTGCGGCCAGTAACTCACTGCTCTTGTTTGTCTTGCATGTTGGATCGGAGGTAACAGATGGATACAGAGGTTGGAAACTGCAGTTCTGAGGGAAGAGCCTTTTTCCCAGCTCAGAACAGGATTGGACAGGTTGGTGACTTGCACTGGGCTGTGGTCCGTCAGTGCCTCAGAGAAGCTGGAGGGAACATCGGGCACACAAGGGTGATGTCCTGAGGGAAAAGGATCCTTCCTGGCCTGGGAACCGTGGCCTGAAGCCCACAGACAGGAGGTTGGACTGGTTTGCTTTGGAGCTCTGGCTGTGTGAGCCGTGCTGAGGGCTGGGGGCCTGCTGAGTGTGTCAGTGCCTGTGTGTGTGCTGAACAGCCCTCAAGAACTGCAGCCCTGCCCGAGCTGCACTGAGGCAAACTCAGAGCTGAAACAGAGAAAAAGTTCCTTGTGCTGCTGCAACAGTGACTGCTCAGGCTGCACTTGGGACTCTAAAAGCTGTAGATACTCATTCTTACCTCTCCTTCCAAAGGGATGCTAACCATACCCAGGAGAGCAAAACCAGTCCCATTTTCATCATTCCTTAGCCCAAGAATTACAATGTCTGCTCCTTGAACACCACGGGGCTTCTCTCTGCTTACCTCCTTCCTAAGCAGGGGTGTCTCATAGCTCGAGGAGCTTTGTCTCAGCTGAAACTCCTCGTTCCAGTCTGTGTCTCTGCCTCAGCAGAGGCAGGAGAGCTGCAGTTATGAAGTCATCCTTGGCAGAGTTGGTTCTGCTCTCCCTTCTGAAGTCTTCTCCCACCTCCATGCCCTGAGGTGTTGATTTTCTCTCCTATTTGCTTGTTGTGCTTTAGAGATCTGCCCTCCTTTGATGCTGGTGTGGGAAGGGATTTTGTGTGTTCAGTCGCTTTTATTTTGTGTCTCGCTGGGCGCTGCCGGGCCGAGGAGCAGGTGGGGAGGGCAGCCCTTGCCAGCCCCACCTCAAACCATGGAATGGGAGCACCTGAAGCTATGTTTTAGTTGGATTGCTGCTGCACTGTCTGGTTTAGGGGAGTTATGCACTGAGATGATCAAAAAATGAAAGAAAGTCTTCCTTGCCAAGGCTTTGGGCCATGCCAAGGCTTTGCTGATGACAGCTCCAGCAGTGAGGGAGGTGATGGCTGCAGCCAACACCTGCACAAGCTCCTTTCCAGCTCTTCTCCACTGCAAGGGAGAAGATACAGCTCCTGTGAAGCCCCTCAAAAGGTGGGGTTTGTAATGTGCCCAGAGTCATCAAAGGGTATGAGCTGCTCGTTCCTGGGGAATGGTGTGAGCCTGGGAAAGCCCAGACCTGGTACCTGCAGGGAATCATAGGATGGGTCAGGCTGGAAGGGACCCAAGCTCCCTGATCAGGCAGGGTCCTCCTGGAGCACATGGCACAGGGTTGTGTCCAGACAGTTCTGGAATATCTCCAGAGAGGGAGTGAGAAACGGAGATCTTCTCAGCAGGGCTGTCTAATGTTAAATGTTCAGAGAAATAAATTGCTGTGGAGGCTCAAGACCCCCTGAGGGGGCAGCGAGGTTCTACCAAAGTCTCCTCTTCCCTTCACCCCAGCACATTCCTGCAGGCCTTTTACAGAGCAGTTTTCCACCTCTGAGCCTTCCCTGCGCTGCTGTTCCTCTGAGTGTTTATATTCCACTTCCTTCCTTTTGTTCTAAGCGAGAACCATGGACACCAATGACTTCCAATAGTTGGTCTTTGTTTATTTGAAGCTTGTCTTTGGCTGGGGCTGGGCTCGTGCTCTCGGCTGCCAGTAAACAGCAGAGCTCTGGGATTTCACAAGGAAAGGTTTTGCCTTTTCGTGCAGAAGATATTGGTGTGTGCTCAGCCTCTGGCAGCTGGGTGAGGTGCTGATGTATCCCTGGAGGCCCTGCTGTCCCTGGATTGTCCCAGGCTGAATTTTCATCCTGGATCCTTTACTAATATTTTTCTCTGGTGTTGTTTCTGTGTCCCACTCCCCTCTTGCTGCCAGTCTTGTCCCAGAGGCAAAAGTTCATCAGGGATGTTCAGCAAAGAGATTTTCCTTTAGGAATATGTTCATGACAAGGAACATCCCCTGGAAAACAGGGGCCACGTGTAGTTAATGCTGCCTTGGGGGAAAGGCTGAGGGAGAGAATATGGCAGGATTTCATCTGGCACTTTTAATTGCACAGGGAATTATATTAAGCATCATTTAGTGCAATAAATTATGTGCACATTAATAATACATTATTACACATTCCTTTTATTTAAGCCGCATAGCAGGATATTGTCACTACAGTGTACAGTGCAGTGAGGGGATTAAGTGTTTATTTTTCTTTTAGCAATGTGTGTTGTTACAGAATTTGAAAAGGGGATGAGTGTGCTCCAGCAGCAGGATTTTGGCTGTAACTGCTCAATAAAGACCTAGAAAAAGCCCCAAAGCTGTCTCCAGGCATGCTGTGGTGGCAGGACAGAAAGAAGAAAGGCTCTGTTGCAAGCTGGCGTGGCATTAAAAAAAGAAGAAAATAATTAACCCTGAAATCACTTGTAATTATCAGTAATTGGCACTCGGACTGGTAGTCTCAGCAGAGAGAGCAATAATTTCGTGTGAGCTATAAAATTACTTGTCTTCCCTCCTAGGGCAAAAATTTCTAGGCCACGTTGCCACAGCAGAAAATCGCTGATTTATAAATGTGAGGTTCACCACAAATGTGGCTGTGAGCTGTGGTGGAGCCATCTGCACTGAAATCTGCTGACCCTGCCTCTGAAGTCCTTGTTCTCTGTTCTTAAAAACAGCAAATTCGTGTGGCAAAAGCCTGATCCAGCAGGCAGGGACAGCCAAGTATGGAACCAAGGCAAGAACTTGAGTTCACCTGGTGTTCTTCCCTGGTGGAAGTTAATTTGGAGAAGTTGCCTGAAAGACAACTCATAAAACAACCTTTTTTTTTTTTTTTTTTTTTGATACAAGATGAAGTTAAAACCTTTTATATTCCTATGAGTATTTACATAGGTTTTCTAATTCCTCTCTGCTTTTCTGCCCTAAAAATTTGGTGGTGGAGTTGCCTTTATATTGGAAAAGTGCCTTTATCAGCCCTGCCAATGTAAAAGCAGCCCAGTCACAGCTCTGGGAAAACTCATGTTCCGTGGGCTTGGAGATCTATTAGGTGCTGGGGGGATTTATTTCAAAGAAAGGTGCAAAATTGGTATCTTGAGCTCTTGTGGCAGCACCCAGAGGGTGCAACTGGGCTTCTCCTCACAGCTGGAAATGCTGAAGGGAGCTGGTCCCTCCTTGCTGCTCCAGCTGGGGAGGAAGGGGAGGATGGGGATGAAGGGGAGGTGGTGTCAGGAAGCTCTGGGGCTGTCAGGGTCTGCAGGTGAGACCAGAGGTCCTTTACAGGAGCCAACATAAACATTCTCCATCTCAGGTGGAGAAAAGAGGACATCCAGAAAGTCAGGACACCGAGTGCTGGGGTGGAAGGTGGGTGTCATGAGATTTTCTGCTTGGCTTCAGGATTCCTGTTAGGGATCCATCACTAAAATAACTGGGTTTTTTACTACTATGCTTCCTGTTTGCAGCCTAAATCAGCTTTTTCAATTGCAGTGGCAGCATTGCTCACCTCGAAGAGGAAAATTGCAGCAGTGGGAGGTGGGGTGGGGCGAGTGGGAGCTGGGCCCTGCTGGTGACAGAGCCAGGTGAGGTGACCAGAGATGTCTGTGAGCACCAGGAAAAGCTCCCCTTCAATCTTGGGTACTGAAACCCAGTTTTAATTCATCTGCAGTGTTCAACATCTGCTGCAGCTGTGACCCCTGAGGCAGAGCAGGACCCTCTGCCTTCAGCCCCTCCATGGGAACGATCTGCTCTTCACCAGCAGCTCCAGCATCAGCACCTGGCACCCACAGCCTCGTCCTGCTTTGCCTTTATTTTAATAGTCTCGTGTCCCAGCTCTCATGTTGCAGTCGCTGTCTTGATGTGTTTTTAAAAAAACAACAGCAAACCTCCTTCATTTCCAGAACTTTTGTTTAAATCTAGGAAATCACATCTCCAAAAGGGCTGGGGTTGCCAAGTCATGCACTGGGAAACTCGGAAATGCCAGATTTAAACTGCCCGGGCCATCTTCCCCTGCAGCCCTGCCTGTTTCCCATTTGCTGTAGTTTTTAATGGCACAGGCACATCTTCCTTTATCCCAGGGCTAAGGCAGTTTGCATAATACTCATTTGAGCTTCCTAATTTCTTGTAGTGAAAGGAATCCTGCTCCTCACATTTCAATCAGTTCTGGTGAGCAGCAGCCTCTGTAATGCCACATTGATAACGAGGAGGGCAAAATTACCCTGCTCATAATTTTGATCTCCAAGTCAGGCAGGAAATGTGCCATTTTTTAGCTGGCTGTTGCTATTGTTTGTGTTGAAGCTCAGGGGATTCAGTTTTCCTTGTGAGGATCTACCAGGGAGCTGAAATGCAGCCTTTGCCATTGCATCTGCTCCAGGATGTGTGCGCTCCACTCTGTGGGAAGCGTGAGCGGTTCTGAGCCGTGACAAACCCCAGATTCTAAAGCAAAAGGGTGTTGTGGACAGAAAAACAACCTCACCTGAACTCCAAACCCTCCTCTGCTGTTCCTTGGACTGGGGAAGGGGTTTTGGATCCAGCTCAGCAGAAGGACTGGAATCAGTTGTGGGATTGCTGCTCGTGGGGTGCAGGTATGGGTGGGTCTCAGTGCTCAAGGGGCTGCACTGACTCTTGAGGCAGATTCACTGCAGGTGAGGAGTGCTCTGCCCTGCCCGTGCCCTGGATAAAGCAGGATGCAGATCCATCCTCTCTGCCAGCAAAGCACCGAGGTTGGGCTCGGCACCTGCGGGTTGTCGGGGCAGGGATTTACCCGATATTCCAGCAAGGAGTTACCTGGGCACTGAAGGTGACACCTCCCAGCCGTGCCAGGGGGAAATTCGGAGGAGAAACCCCTGGCACGGGAGGTCGGGAAGCTCCTGAGCGGGCAGGTGAAGCCGAGCAGCCCCTCCAAGCTCCAGCACCTTCCCATTTCTCGTCCCTTTTCCTGTGGGCTGGCTCTTTGTGCGGAGGGAGGGTCCGGAGGGCTGTGCCTGCCCGGCCAGGTGTGCGAGGCAGCGAGGAATGCCAGCCCTGCCTCACGGGCACCCCCTCCTCCCTCCCGGCCGGGATAAAACTTCTCCTCACCTGCGATCCAACCTCCTTTATCGCAGCTCCCACCTTCCCTCCGTGCCAGCCCCTCGGGAGGGCGAGGGGAGCGAGAACAAAGTGGATATTTGACCGGAGGGTACGGGAATTCGCAGGGAGTTATGCGGGATCGCGGGCTGGCTGCGCTCCCCGCCGGACCGGCAGCTGACGTTTAACCGGAAAGAGAAAAAGGACACAAAATACAGAGGAGACAGGGGGGAAANTAGAGGAGAAAGGGGAAAAAAAAAAAAAAAAAAAAAAAAAAAAAAAAAGCCCAAAGCTGGAAATCAAGTTGCAGCAGCGCAGCAGCACGTTCCCCCTCTGCCTTCGGAAGAATTTCTTGGCTTGGTGTGTGGGTGCCTGTTATTCGGGCTGCAGCAGAGGATTTGGACACTGAGTCAGACCCAGCGCTAATGAGGTTTGTGGAATTAATTCATCTGTGCTCGGCAGCGTCCAGCTCGCTTGAAACTTTGCTGCGTTGGTGAAGCGGGCAGTGAATTAATGCGAGGGCAGGTGGGCAGGACACGGGGCGCGGGGCTCAGCCCCTGCCCGCCTGGTCCCCCTATTTCCCCCCTATTTTCCCCCCGGTT
>VWZT01015189.1:521082-563992 GCA_013397055.1 Pachycephala philippinensis
GGGCAGGGCTCTGGGGGCTGCGCGGCTCGGGGTTTGTCTCCGCAGGTATTTGGGTGGGGGTCAGGGAGCACGGGGGGGTGCCGCGGGTGGGACGGCACAGCAGAGCCCTTTGGGGACACTTGCTGGAGGTTTCGGGGTCCCTCAGCCCGGTGCCAGGGGGAAAGGCTCTTGTGCCTCGGAGCTGGCACCCGGGGAAAGCTTTTACAGGTGAAAGTGCTCAAGGTCAGCGGGGCTGGGGGTGCCTCCGACCCCCGGAGACCACCGGGGCTGATTTCCAGAACTGATGGCTGCCCGTGCAAGGGGGGAGCGAGGGAAGGGGGGATCCCGGAGGAAAAGGCCAGGAGGGAGTGCGGGGTTCAGGGTGGGCTTGGCTGAACTGCAGGTGTTGGGGTGTTTGCAAATCGGTGGATCTGAAACGGACAGGGAATAGGGAAAGGGACAGGAGGAGCGGTGTGAGGGGGCTGACAGGCATGGGTTAGGTGGGGGAAAAGGGGGATGAAGAGCACCCGCGGAGGGGAAGGAGGGAAAAAGTGTCTTGTGGAGCCAAAGGAGCAGAGAAAGTGGCAGGGAGAGCACATGGAGGGAACGGGAGGGTCCCGGGGTTGTGCTGGCATTTGGGCAGTCCCCAGGCAGGGTCCTGCCCTTCCTGCCTCTGCTCCTTGGGGTTTCCCCTCTGCCCGAACCCGGGGGGCAGCGGGAGGAGGTGGTCCCACAGCCACCAGCCCCTCACAGCACGGCGGGGGCTGGCCACAAAGGGCTCCCAGCAGCTCCAGGTGGGTCCCCAGGCTGGGTCCTGCTGTGTTTTGTCCCCGGCTGGGGGATGCTGGGGGCCGTGTCTGGGGTCTGGAGCTCAACCTGGGAGCTGAAAACAGCAAATGGAGACACTCACATGGAGCGTCCCAGCTGCAGGAGCACACCTGGGGAAGGAGGGGAAGCGGATGGGGAAGGCAAACAAAACCAGACCAGCATGATTTTGTGTGTAAATGATGATGTGATTTGCGGGTCGAGGTTTTGGTAGTTTTTTGGGGGTCTGGCTTGATAATTTCCAAGTGTTGGAGCGTGGTGCCAGCAGCTCTGTGGCACCACGTGTGCAGGGGAGAGAGAGAACACGAGCTGTGTCCCTGATCTCCGGGCTGTGGCTGCGCTGCCCATCCTCAGCACACACGGACACGTGGATGGTCCTTGATGCCACGGACCAGGGTCAGTCCCCTGCACAGCCCCTGCACAGTCCCCATGGCTGCAGCCACGAAAAGGGCAATTCCACCCAAGGGAGGAAAGGCTGTGCTTGGGAACTCATTGCTTGAGCACCTCCCTCCCTTTCCTGCTCCCGTGTCCCAACCTGCCGGCTGTCCCCCCCCGTGGCAGCTGGGGCCAGGCTCCTGCTGCTGCTTTGTGGCTCATCACAACCTCCTCCTTGCTCCCTCTCCCCCGTCTGCCACTCCAACCCTGTCCTCTGTCCCATTGCACCAGCGGTTTGTTTGGAGCGTTGCCTGGATTTTTGGGGATGAGGTAGCCAGCCCCAGCTCCTCCAGACTGAGGGGCTGTTGGCATATTCCTGGAGTGGGTTTGTTGGCTGTGCTGAGGGGCAGGGCAAAGGCTGGGGGAGCAAGAGGAGACCAGGAGGGAATGCTGGAGCAGGTCTGGGAAGTGGTAGGAAGTTTGTGTGCAGCCAGGAGCTGCTCTGCCTTTCTCCTTGTTTTTGCACAACTGAACAGATTTTTTTGTTGTTGTTGCTGTCGTCATGAAAACCCAACCAAATCCTGCAGCTTTCCTGAAGTGAAAGTGGTGTTTTCCCTTCCACAGGACACTTCTGAAAGTGAGGGGTGGCCGCTCCCTTATTTTTGCACAAATATTGCAGGCTGAATCCCTGCAGTGTCCATGCTCTGTGCCACCAGTGCCCAGCCTGCTGGGATCTGCTCAGCAAAATCCTTGAAGGCTGGTGGCCTGCAGAGCAACAGGATGTTAATATTGGGCAGGATTTTATGGCCTTTTATCTCAGCATTTGAAAAGAGATGATGGCAATTTATGTGCCCGAGGCCCGGGGTGTGTCCGTCCGTTCCTTGGTGACATTTTCCTAACTGGTGATTAAAGGAAGAGGAATTAGGTCCTTGTGAGCTGAACATTCTGGTCCCATACTCAATCCTTCCCTTGTGGCCCATCCCATGGTGGGAGATGGGATTTGCTGAGTGCTCGGGTGATGTTTTCAACTGTGTTTTCCTTCCACGGGCCCTAAGGATTCCTTCCCTACCCTTTCATCCCACGTCTCCGTAGCACCGTCCTGGGCTGGAGGGGAGCAAGGGAAAAAGGGATTTTCCTGGCTTCAAAATCTGCCTGTGTTGGTAGCAGGGGACACAATGTTCACCAGTGAGTGCTGGTGTGAGGACTGTCACTGGAGGAGGTCACAGGCGTGTCCAGGGTGAGGGATGCTGGCCTCAGAGCCAGCGCTGTGACTTGATTTGGGGGGACAAGGACCACCCGAAGCCAAACCTGGGGACAGTCAGTGTGGCAGGGAGGGAAGCAGAGGAGTTCCCTTGGTCTGCTGGTACCTTTAACCCACCAGAAAAGCAGCCCCTTGGCAAAACAGCACAGTGACTACAGGTCCTGAGGAACAGCAGAGCTTCCCGGGGTTTCCCTGAGGAGATGCTGCCCTGAGGCTCCTGTGCTCCTCACGTTTGAGCCACTGGGCATTAACGACTGTGATAAATCCCTCTGGGCACGGCTGACAGGAGGAATGAGACACCAATGTCCTGTCCCTTGCTGCCTGTGTGTCCAGGGACTGTCACAGGGCACCAAGTGCAGCCACCAGGGGAGATGTCCTGTGGTGTCGATGCTGGGCTGGTTGAGCCCCGTGTCACAACAATTGCTGCATTCAGTGTATTCCACTGGCTGCAGAGGCCAATGCAGGAGGCAGAGGCCAGGTGTGATCTGGTGCTGTTGAGTCAGGCTGGGTCTTTCCAGGGGTTTCCCTGCACCCCCAGGCCAGGCTGTGAGTAGCTGAGTCTCCAGGTGACTGCTCTGTGTGCCGGATGTTCCTCAGGGAACTTGGACATTGTTACTGCACACAACAATTATTCCTGTTTTCTCTCCCTGTTTTAAGTGGTTTTCACATTCTTTTCATTTTAAAGTCAGGGCTGACACAGCAAGAAGCTACAAGACAATTCATTCACATTTTATATTTCACAATTGCATCTTCCAGAAAGGAGATGCATTAATGGTATCTTTACACTGTTGTCTTTTTCCTTGACTGCTCTCACTTGCCCTGCTGGCTGCCAGAATGAACCTCTGGCACAGCAGCTGCAGAACTCGAGTTCCAGCTTTGTCCCTTTTGTTTACCACATCCAAATGCTGACTTCTGGATGGCAGTTTCTGGTTTTCTCAGTCGCGTGTGGGTGCAGGGAGAATGGTTCACTCTGTTTAGGATTTGACCTCTGTGTCCATCAAGGGCTCCTGCCGCCCTGGACAGGACAAGGGGGAGCTGCCAGGCTCCCAAAACCACGGATTCATTCAACAGCTCCAAAACTCCAAGCCTGGCATTTCCCTCTCTTTATTGTTGGCTTGACCATCCTGGAAACTCTTAGTGTGATAGGAAATAGCTGAAGGGAGGGGTCAGTGTTGTTTTTGGGGAGAGATATGGACAGTCACTTTGTTTTCCTCCTTTATTTTTTTTCCCTAACCTGCCAGGAAAAGCAATGTCTTGGCCTGGTCGGTGCTCACACGCCTGGATGGTGCTGGGCTCTGGCTGGGAGCCTCCTGTGCTCCAGCTGCTGCCGAGCTGGGCACCCTGACTCCAGGCACAGGGGTGGAATTGCCGGGAATTTTGAGCCTTTTGCAGATGCTTGAGCAGAGAACAAACCACCCCTGGCTTTGCTTTTGTGCCCTGCCCTGCAGAGCTCAGCAATTGCTTCAGTTCCCCAGGATGTGAGGGCTGTCCCACCCCAGCGAGGCTGGGAAGGGGCTCTGTGGGAGCTGCCCTGGTCACATCCAGGTCCGTTTCCATCTCTTGGCTCTGTGGGAGCTGCCCTGGCCACATCCAGGTCCGTTTCCATCTCTTGGCTCTCTGCAATGGAGTGATCCCTTTGTTTCAGGAGGAAGAGGATGAATGTGCTGCCACGGGCGTGTGCCAGGCTGCTCCTCCTGTCCCTGCTCTGCGCCACCGGCCTCTGCCAATGGAGCAAAAGTGAGTGAAGCCGTGGTGGCTCTGTCTGCCACCTCCCCTTGGGGACTCTGTGTACCCATCGTGTGGACAACACCTGCTGTGTGCTTTTCCTGCTGTTTTGGGGCCCCTCTCCTGCTACCCCGCTGCTGTTTTGCAGCCAGTTTCCACTATCCAGGCCAAACCTCCATCTCTCCATGGGATCAGCCTTTATCACACCCCTCCCCCAGCTCAGTTTGTTTTCCCCATCCCTGATGCCCTGATCTTTCCTGGCAGGCAACCGCTGTGTGCTGTCCCGGGCAAAGAGCTGCACCGAGTGCATCCGGGTGGACAAGGACTGCTCCTTCTGCACCGAGGAGGTGAGACCCTCCAGGGGCAGCCCGGGGCTCCGCTCCCCACCCTGCTGATGGAGGGTGAGACCCTCCAGGGGCAGCCCGGGGCTCCGCTCCCCACCCTGCTGATGGAGGGTGAGACCCTCCAGGGGCAGCCCGGGGCTCCGCTCCCCACCCTCCTGATGGAGGGATCCCACCACCCTCAGCAGGAGAGGGACACAAGAGCAGGAGCAGCTTCTGGATCCAGCTTCTCTCTGCCTCACCCAGGGAAGATATTCAGGATGAGAGCAGAAGCAGCCACACTATGTAATTTACCAGCTGGAATCAAATCTAATGACTGATATAGTCTAAAACATTTTTGAAGTTCAAGTGACTTAGTGCAGTTTCACAAACACCCCCTTTAGTATGAAAACTTATTTTTAAAAAAATTCTTGCCTCCTGCAACTGCTTTCCCCTGCCTTATACTTCAGTTTAACTAAGCAGCTCAGCTGTATTGATGTTACTGTTTCGAGGGCCACAATATAAACCAGTTATTGGATTAATTCCATAGATTTTTTTTTTTAAATGGTAGATATAACTGAGAAATTCAGTAGTTTTTAACCTCACTTTGCTGCTAAAAGCATGCTTTTGTTAAACCCCACTCTTCAGGGGGGTTTCTTCAGGGGGCTCTTCTTCATCCACTCTTGGATGGGAAAGGCTGAAATGTGGATTTCCTTTTGGTGTGCAAAATGGTGGGGGAGGGAGGGAGGGGAGTCCAGGGAAAATTGCAGGAATACAGAGGTTTAGCAGGAAACGTCCCTGCCCCAGAAACAGTGTGTGCAAGGGATGGAGGGAGAGTTTTATCCCACACATCCCAGTCACTCACTGGTGCTCACATTCCAGCTGCTGCTTCTGTGCGAGGCTCGTCCCCATCTCTCTGCCCCACCCCTGCTCCCAGAGGCCCATAACGCCCTCAGCACAGGACCCTGCTCCCTGCCCCGTGTATTTCCCCCTCTCACGGTGGATCTGGTGCTTTCTGTGGCTCTGAGGCTGTTGTTTCCCCCCCGCAGGGCTTTGAGGAGCCGCGCTGTGACCTGCGGGAGAACCTGCTGCGCTCCGGCTGCGGCGAGGCCAGCATCGTCCACACCCGCAGAGAGATGAGGACACTGAAGGTGTGTGCCGGGGTCACAGCCCGTGCTCAGCCTCTCCTGAGGGGCCCTTCATGTTCTTCATCCTCCTCTAGAGTCTTCAGCAAGAAGGCCCAGATCGCTGTTTGTGTAGGGTCTACTCAAAAGCAATGCCTTCCCTACCTGGTGGAGCTGTGGGCCACTGGTCCTGATCCAGGCTTTGCAGACAAAGCAGATGTGAGCAAAATGCTCGCATCCCTCTGGAGGAGGTGCCTGGCCGGACACGTGTGGACATGGGGGAGGCTGCTGGGCAGTACGAGAGGGAGGGGAGCATGGTCATCCCTGCCTTTGCACTCCCCACACGCCTCCCTGCTCCTCGCCTCCTCCTCCTCCTCAGAGATGGAGTCCATCCCCTTCACGTCACTCTTGTTCACAGAATGTCAGCATCAACACGTCCCTGAAGAGGACCCAGGTGTCCCCCCAGGCCATGTCCATGCGGCTGCGGGCTGGGGAGGAGATGAGCTTCGACATGGACGTCTTCCAGCCCAAGGAGAGCCCTGTGGATCTCTACATCCTCATGGACTTCTCCTACTCCATGTCGGATGATCTGGACAACCTCAAAAGCATGGGGCATAAGCTAGGTGAGGGCAGAGCTGGGAGAAGAGGGGAGCCTGCTCCTGTGCTGATGGAGGCAGGCAGCTCGCTCCTGCCTGCAGCTGCGAGCCCTCTGCCAGCACCAGAGAGGGGGATGCAGCTGGCAGCGGGCTGAGAGGTGTCTGTTTTAATTAGAGCTTCTCATTATCACTGCTCTGTGCAGCCCTGTGTGGGGGTGTCTCTCTGGTCCTGCCAGGATCCTCACACATGCTCTCCCCTTCCAGCCCAGCATGGGGCTGGTGCCCCTCAGAGTTGATCTGTGCAGGGCCTTTGGCATCTTGAACCTGCTGGGTGCTCTTGCAGGAGCTCCAGTTTTGGGGCTGCCAAAGGGGGTGTAGGTTTCTGCCCTATAAAACCCCAAAGATCATAAAAGATGACAGTTTGGGAATCTTATCTAAGAACTGACCAGCAGAGAAGATGCCCACAAAAGGACTTCTTTCCCTAGAGCAGGGAGCTCACAGGCATCTGTTTATTTATGAGTCTCCCCCTTCCTTTCCTCTCCTCCCAGCGGACTCCCTGGAAAAGCTGACTTCCAATTTCACCATCGGATTCGGCAAGTTTGTGGACAAAGTCTCATCCCCTCAGACAGACATGAGACCTGAAAAGTGAGTGAGGCCCTTGGGTCCCTGAGGTGGGAGTAGAGGAAGTGGAAAGTGCCTTCTGTTTCTCCGTGGCTCTCAGTGTCTGCGGTGCAAGAGCCTCCATCCATCTCTCTGCCCTCACTGCCAGTATCTTCCTTGGTCTCCCCATCCCTCAGGGCTTGCTGTAGCACTGTGACGATGCCAGCAGTGCCATCCTCTGCTTTCAGACCTTCCCTGCTCTGCCACAACAGACTGCACGTCTTGTCTTCTCATCTCTGCCCTCATCCCTTCTGCCTCTCAGTGCTGGTGGCTGAGCTTCTCAGCTCCATGAGGGACTCTCCCCACACTTCCTCTCCTTGCACCCCAGCATCCCTTTGCTCCTGCCCCACACGAGACCCCTGGTTCCATCTCTCCTAGGCTGCGTGAGCCCTGGCACAACGCCGACTCCCCGTTCTCCTTCAAGAACGTCATCACTCTGACCGGCGACATCGACAAGTTCAGCCAGGAGCTGAGCAAGGAGCGCATCTCTGGCAACCTGGATGCCCCCGAGGGCGGCTTCGATGCCATCCTGCAAACAGCTGTTTGCACGGTGAGGGTGGCCAGGGCTGTGTTTTTAATGAGTGGATCTTCCTGATGCCCACTGATGGGCAGAAGAGCCACGCACTGGGCAGCTGGCAGGGCAGCCTGGGAGCCCAGCTTCAGCTCCAGCTGGTTCTTGCCCTCCCAGCCACACGCTCCCAGTGCCAAGCTGTTTTGCATTCCCAGTTTTTCTTAAGTCTTAGAACATGTGTGTGTCCTGGTGTTTGATGCCCAGCCCAGGAGCTGCTTGCTGGGCACCCCGTGTGTGCTCTTTGCTCTGTCCCCCTCTGTGCCCGGGGTGATGAAACTCTGCTCCCTGGAAAAGAGCCTGCTTGGGCTTGGCTGCTTGGCTGAGGGATGAGCACAGCTCCAGACACGTCCAGGGAAGCGTGGGCTTGCCCCCTGTGCACACATGTGCCTGGCACTGAGCTGCTGGGTGGGAGACACCCCGTGCTTTGGGGATGCAATGGGTGCTGGGGTTCCTGGGGCCACGTGGCTGGTTGGGTTTGCTGCCAGGTGCAGGTGGTGCCTTGTCCCTTGGGTATTCCAGCTCCTGTCAGTGCTGGCTTGCCAAGAGCTGCGGATGCTGTGCAGGGGTTTGGGAGGCACAGAGATAAAGGTTCCTTCTCCCCCTTCCTGGCTGCAGAGTCAGATTGGCTGGAGAAATGACACCACTCACCTGCTCGTGTTCTCCACCGAGTCTGCCTTTCACTACGAAGCTGACGGTACCAACGTCCTGGCAGGGATCCTGGCGAGGAACGACGAGCAGTGCCACCTGGACAGCCACGGCACCTACATCTACGACACCCAGCAGGACTACCCTTCAGTGCCCACCCTCGTGCGCCTGCTGGGCCAGCACAACATCATCCCCATCTTCGCTGTCACCAACCACTCCTACAGCTACTACGAGGTGAGGAGAGCACGGCGGTGATGCCACGTGGGGTTACCTTTCCTCCAGGGCCTCTGCCTCAGCTCAGCTGTGAGGAGAAAGTGTTCTGCCATCGCTCGTCCCCAAGTGCTAAACCAGCACGTTGATATTTGGGAGGGTGCCACGCTGAGTTGGGGGGCTGCTCTGGGTTGTGGGAGGTCTCGAGGTGTATGACTGGGTGCAGGAATCTGAGCTTCCAGAGGTCTCCCTGTGGTGGTTTCTGCTTCTTGTAAAGCAGTGGAGGCACAGACATGGGGAGTAATTTAGGTTGGAAGGGACGTTTGGAGGTCTCTGGTCCAAGTCCTGCTCCAAGCAGAGCCCACTCCTGTGATGGAGGAGGGCTCTCAAGGCCTTGGCTCAGGGAGCTCCTGTCTCTCTGCAGAAGCTGCACAAGTATTTCCCCATCTCTGAGATCGGGGTGCTCCAAGAAGACTCTGCCAACATTCTGGAGTTGCTCCACACAGCCTTTGAGGTAACGGTGCTCTCTGGGGCTTCACTCTGGCTCCCAGGGAGGGCAGAGGGTGGGCACCTCCTGAGCAGGAGAGCGGGCAGGAGGCAGGATGTGGCCCCTCTGGAGCAGGCCACGCGGTGGTCACAGGGTACTGCTGACAATCAACGTCGTGTTTGTCCTCTGCCACCCAGCGCATCCGCTCCAAGATGGACATCCGGGCTGACTTCACCCCCAAAGGCCTGAACACAGAGTTCACCTCCTCGATGTTTGAAAGGACAGAATCTGGCTCTTTCCATATCACCCGTGGAGAAGTGGTAAGTCCTCGGATGGCAGCGGAGGGAAGGCGTGTGTGAGGGGATGAGTTCCCCGTGTCCAGCTGGGATGTGGCCGGCAGAGCTGGCTCATCCCTGCAGTGTGTCCCTTCCTTCAGGGCAAGTTCCACGTGCATGTGAAAGCGCTGGAGGATGTTGGTGGGCAGCACGTCTGCAGCCTCCCCGAGAAGGAGCGGGACGGAGTCATCCACGTGAAACTCACGTCCCTGAGCGACAGCCTCACCATCAAAACTGCTGTGGTCTGCGACGTGTGTCCCTGTGAGCAGGTGGGGTGATGCAGGGAGGTCTCCTCCTCCTCCTCCTCTTCCTCCTGGCCAGCCTGGGGTGGGAATGTATTGGCTGGGGCATATGGGTCCTGCTCGACCCCTCAGCGATGCTCAGCCTGGCCAAGATCTCCTTCATTGCCTGTTCCAAGTTGGGTGTGATGTCCTATGGCAGAGCTTGATCTTCAGGGCCAAACTTTGCCCCTGGATCTGCCCTTCTGATTCCTGAAATGGCCTTGGGGGCAGCTGGGCCCACTCAGCAATGCCTCTCCCCTCTTCTCTTCCAGCAACAAGAGCTGGACTCGCCCAAATGCAGTTTCCATGGGAACTTTGTCTGCGGGCAGTGCATCTGCCACCCGGGCTGGTAAGGGCTGTGTCTGGACCCACACCCCGCCCGGGGGTCCTGCTGTGTCCCACAGTGACCCTGTGCCCTGGGCACCCTGCCAGGACCCCACTGTGTCCTGCAGTGACCCTGTGCCCTGGGCACCCTGCCCAGGACCCCGCTGCGCTGCGCTCTGCTCCTGCCTCTCTCAGCACCTCTCTGTCCCCAGGCGAGGGGACACCTGCGACTGCTCCCCGGCCTCATCGCCCAACAACGAAGCCTGCATCCGGCCCGGGGATGTGGAGCCGTGCTCGGGAAGGGGCGAGTGCCTGTGCGGGAAGTGCCAGTGCTACTCCGAGGACCAGAGCACACGCTTCGACGGCGCCTTCTGCGAGTACGACACCCTGCAGTGCCCGCGCACCTCTGGCTTCCTCTGCAACGGTGAGAGCCCCCCAGAGCACGCCAGAGTCCCCCAGGGCTGGGGGATGTGCTGGGCCTGGTGGCACAGACAGGGTGTCCTGGACTGGTGGCACTGGCACAGGGGGTTGGGTGACCAGTGATGGGTGGCAGGGACTCTGCGCTTGCAGACAAGAAGGGAGGATGCTGTGGAGTCTGTTTGCAGCCCCTCTGCACCCCAAAAAGAAGCCCCTTTGCCTCCCCTGTGCACCCTGAAGGAAGTGGGGGAGCCACAGGCGGGGCTGGGGGGATGGCACAGCCCTGGAGCCCAGGTAATCCCTCCTGTCACCCCCAGATCGTGGCCGCTGCTCAAAGGGTGCCTGTGTGTGCGAGAGCGGCTGGGAGGGCCCGGGCTGTGAGTGTCCCACCAGCAACGACACCTGCATCGACAGCCGAGGGGTAGGTGCTGCCCTGCCCTCCCCAGGGACCCCTGCTCCAGGCAGATATCCTCAGTGTTGGAATCTCTGGGCTGCTGGGGCACCTTGCTGACTCCCAGAGCCGCTGCGATTGCTCTCAGACACGAACTGTCACCTCTTCTCTCCCAGGGCATTTGCAATAACCACGGGAGGTGTGAGTGTGGCAGGTGCATCTGTGACATGGCTTCGCTGTACACCAGCTCCACCTGTGAAATCAGCTACTCACTGGTGAGTCCCTCCGGGTTTATTTATTCCCACGCAGAGCCTGCAGGGAAGGAAGGCAAAGCAGAGGTGAAGGCACATCTCAGTCAGGAACAAAATCCTGAGCAAGGGTTAGTCTCACCTGTCCTGTGGCCAGGAAGGGGCTGGCATGGGAGCTGCTTTGTAGCCACAGGCTGTCTTTGTCCTCCTGTGCAACTGTTGAGAATCTCTCTGTGTTTATCTGTACCCTGGTGATGGGCAGAGGTTTGAGGCTCTTTTGGATTGGAAGGGACATTTGCCTCAAGGCTGGGAAAAAACTCATTTCACAGAATCACAGACTGGTTTGGATTGGAAGGGACCTTAGAGCTTATCTCATTCCAACTCCCCTGCCATGGGCGGGGACACCTTCCACTAGATCGGGTTGCTCAGGGCCCCACCCAACCTGGCCCTGAACACATTTGGTTTCCCCACTGACAAACGTGGGCTAATCCCACAGAGGGGATGAAGAAAGCTGGCTTGGTCATGTTTTGGAAAGGCCACTGAAACCCTTGGAGAAGATTTAATTGCTGCCCAAATGCAGGCTGTTGGGATAAGAGATTTTGGAGACAGCTGGGCTTACAAATCCTTCATTAGTTGCTTGTTCTCAGTGACTGCTCTTTTTGACCTGGACCTTGCCCTGGCTCTGGGGCGAGGATGCAGCACTGCCTCTCCAGCTCTGCCTCTCAGAGGCTGAGGTGTCCCTGACCATCCCATCCCACCTCTCCCAGGGCTTCCAGGCCGTGTGTGAGAGCATCCGGGACTGTGTCCGCTGCCAGACCTGGGGCACGGGCAGCCTGAAAGGGAACTGCAGCTCGTGCCAGCTCCAGATCCAGATGGTGGAGGAGCTGAAGAAAGGTAACACAAGAAGCAGAGCTGGGTGCAGACACGTGTGGTGTCTCCTGGGTGCCCTGCTGTGTGTCTGTAGGGTGCTCCCCAAGTCTTTCCTGGCCCTGGTGACTCCACAGCCGTGTCCCCTCTCCCCACAGAGGAGGCTGGCGAGTACTGCTCCTTCCAGGATGAGGATGATGACTGCACCTACCACTACACCCTGGAGGGAGACCCCAGCGTCCTCCCCAACACCACTGTCCGTGTGCAGAAGAATAAAGGTGAGCAGGGACCTGGGAGGAGCCGGGGATGTCCAGCCTGGGGTCTGGATTGGAGTGACCAACTCCACAGTGCCTCCAATCCCTGCTTTGTCCCTTTGCTGTGCCCCTGGGCAGGGTCAGCTGCAGCAGCACCTTGCTGTGTGACACGGGTGGGTGACACTGTCTGTCACAGGGACTGCAAGGGCTGGAGTGTGGCACCTTCAGAGAGACCTTTAGGGATCACAGCCTTTCCCCTGCTGCCATGGGCAGAGATTGCTGCAATGTGCTGCGCAGCCCTTTGGTATGGCTGGCTGTGAGCAGAGGTGTGACAGCCCTCCCTGAACAGCATTCCTCGCTGTGAGGAATTCCCGGGGTTAACTGGGCTGCTCCATCCCCCAGAGAGCTGTGGTCCAGCCTTTCCCCTCTGTCCCTGCTCCCTCCCTGCACACCCCACCCGGGGGTGATGCCTGGCAGTGACGTTGCTGTCACTTGCAGAGTGCCCGCCTGGGAGCTTCCTCTGGCTCATCCCGCTGCTCATCTTCCTCATCCTGCTCCTGGGGCTGCTGCTCCTGCTCTGCTGGAAGTTCTGTGCCTGCTGCAAGGTGAGTGTCAACCAGATGTGGCCAAAATCATGAGAAATTTCCAGCATCCACCCAGCCTCCAGCATGGCCAGATTGGCCGGGGATGTCCCTGTGGAATCCAGCACCTCTGCTGTTCCCGACATGAGCCGCTGGTGAAATTTTAGCCAGATTTCCCCCATCTGGCTAAAATCAGCTTGAGAGCCCCATCCACCCGCTGCCCACGCATCCCTGCTGGTGTGGATCCTCCCGATGGACACACGGAGGGGTTTTGTCCTTGGCCACAAAGTGATTGTGTCTCTGGCTGTTTGTTTTCTAGGCTTGCCTGGCCCTGCTGCCCTGCTGCGCACGAGGTACCAGCCCTGGGTCCTGGGGAAGGGTCTGTGGGGGGCACTGCCTTCCTGGGCTTGGGGGTGTGCTGGGATGGGCATCCCTCCTCTCTGAGCTGGAGAGGTGGATCAGGGAGAAGGCACCTAGCAGAGAGACAAGGAGCCCTGGAGCTGCTGGTCCACTTTTCTTCCCTGCCCCACACCCTGGGATGCCCAGCTGGGAATCCCACTGCTGTAACGCTTAGCTGGCGAGATGTGTTCTCCCCACTCATGAGCACCCCTTTCTCCCTCCATCCCACTCCTCTCTTGAGATCCCAACCCCCTCGGCACGGTGCAAACCCTAAATATCCCCCAGAACAGAGTCTCTGGTGCTGGGAAGCTGATGCCTGGCGTAGTCCCGGTGTGCCCAGGCTCTGACCCTGCTCCTGGCTCTGCAGGTCGCACGGTTGGCTTCAAGGAGGACCACTACATGCTGCGGCACAGCCTCATGTCCTCCGACCACCTGGACACGCCCCTGGTGCGCAGCGGCTCCCTCAAGGGCCGGGACACGGTGCGCTGGAAGATCCACAACAATGTCCACAAGCAGGGCACCGCCTCCCCCCCTGCCACCAACCCCAAGGACCTCAGTGAGTGTCACCTGCGAGGGACAGGGGTGCTGTGGGTGCTGTAAAGGACCCAAAGCCTCGCTGGTGGCCCCAGAGTGTCACCTCCAAGCCCAGTTACAAGGGTTGTTCCTTGACCTGCTTCCATCCTGGGGGAAGCTGAGCAGCACAGTCCTGTGTCCAGCCCTGCGGCAGAGCCCTTGGAGACCTCCTGGTGTGCCCTAGTCTCATGAGCTCAGTGATCCAGCCTTGATTTCGCTGCTTCATCAGTCCAGAGCCACCACTGGATGCTGTTTCCTTCTCTGGATCTGGCAGAGAGCTTCCCAGTTCTCCCCCCAGTTCTCAGAGGGTTTTCCCTGCTGCTGCTGTGGGGTTTGGGTGTTGGTGACACAGAGCATGGCGTGTGTCCCCGCGCTTCCAGCTTCTGGGTGGGTTATTTCTCTGCCCAAGAAGGGAGGAGTTTGATTTGGGAATTTCTCTTTGCAGTTCCCTACGGGCTGTCTCTGAGGCTGGCCCGGCTTTTCACGCAGAACCTGGTGAAACCGGACACCCGGGAGTGCGAGCAGCTGCGCAAGGAAGTGGAGGAGAACGTAGGAGCCTGGGCACAAGGGGGGCTCGGGGTGGCCTTGGGGACAGCCACAGAGGGGCTGGGCAGTGCCCCTTCCCTGGGAACCCAGACAGCTCCTGAAAGGAAGGAGCAGTTTTTCTTCTTTTGTGAGAAAACACAATTTTTAAGGTCACAATTGTAAGAATTAGCAAAGCATCTCGTTGAGATTCCGGGTTTGCTTTGGGGCGTGTGATCTGAAGCTCCTGTTTGGCTTCGGTTTGCAGCCTCTTGCCATGTCCTGGGAATGAAACTGGTGCGGGAGGGCCTGGGCTGGTCAGAGGGCTCCTGTGTTTTGTGGCAGCAGCATCTGCTCGCTGAGCACATCCCTGTTCAGTGAGGGATGTGCTGCGAAAGCCCCTCTTGCTCCTTGCAGCTGAACGAAGTTTTCAAGCACATTCCTGGCTGCCACAAGGTCCAGCAGACCAAGTTCAGGTGAGTCAGTGGGGGAGAGACTCCTGCAGGGCAGGGTTCCCCCAGGGCACTGCTGCTGATGGGCTGGACCAGAGGGCTGGGGGTGAAATCTGCGATGCTGGGAGGGAGCATGGTCTGTGAGACAAGCCTGGTGTGGTGCTTCACCCACCCAGGGCTGCAGAGCAGAGCCCACCCAGCTGTGGAGGAGATCTCAGCTGAGTCTGGCTTTGGAGCAGCAGGAACAAATCCTGGTTGCATGGTGCTCCATGGGAGAACTCCCACTGGCTTCAAAAGTTTCAGCCTGATGCAAACTTAGGAGTGCCTGGTGCAGGCCGGGAGGAATTTGGGGATGCCAGTGCTGAGCAGGGAGTGGTATCTCCTCCCCACAGCCTGATCCAGATGTGATCTCCCCTGTGGGCACGTTCCTCAGTGCATTGGGAAACCCAGGGCAGGAGGGAGCAGCCGGGCAGGAGGGAACATGTGCTGGGGCTCTGCGGGATGGGCTGGCACCCGCGGGGCAGAGCTGCAGCTCAGACCTGCACGGGGCTGTGATTCACACAGCTCTTGGTCTCTCCAAAGGCGTTAGTCACTCTGATTTGGTTGGGTTTTTTTTATTCCCCCAGGTTACAGCCCAATTCTGGGAAAAGGTAAGAGGAATTTGCAGCCTTCTGATGCAGCTTCTCCCTCTTTGTGCACACACGTGTGGGGTGACCGAGTGCCCCACACACTGACTGTGTGCCCCACACACTGACTCCCCAGCTGCTGTGTGAGATGAGTTACCCTGGTCTCAGCTCTCACCTGCCTTTCCCTCCCAGGCAGGATCACACCATTGTGGACACGGTGCTCACTGCCCCTTACTCGGCCAAGCCAGACATCATCAAAGCGGTGGAAAAACACGTTTCCCACGAGGCTTTCAATGAGCTGAAGGTTGCACCGGGTTATTACACAGTGACCTCAGACCAAGGTAGGGAGCAGAGCCCAGCGCTGCCTCCTGGCTGGGTGCAGGGGGTTGTTTCCCACCTCTCACCCTTGCCCTTTGCCCCAGATGCTCAGGGAATGGTGGAGTTCCAAGAGGCCGTGGAGCTTGTGGACGTCCGTGTCCCGCTCTTTATCAGGGAGGATGATGATGATGAGAAGCAGCTGCAGGTGGAGGCCATCGAGGTCCCCAATGGCATCGCCAAGATCGGGCGCAGGGTTGTCAACATCACCATCATCAAAGAGCAAGGTGAGGGGCTGGGACTCTTTGAAGGTGTTTGAGTGTCCCATGGTTTGTGAGGCACAGTCTGTGTACCTGAGCACCCCCGGGTCACAGAGAGGAGATTTGCTTGGTGACTCCTTTCTGAGGTCACCTGGGTCTAAACTGGAGCATCCTTTAAAGCATCCAAAGGAGGGGCACCTTCCCTGCTGACAGAAACATTTGACCATCACAAGTTTAGATGCTACCAATTCCGTGACAGAGTAAGGGCTTGACGCCTAAAGAGGCCAGCCTAGAAACAGAGACTAGACAGGAGGAAGGGAATAAAGGTGGATATTTATTGGAAAGGCCTTCAGAGGCACACCCTGGGCAGGCCAAAGGCTACACCCAAGATGGACCCCGAGTCACGAGTTCTTCACACTTTTATAGCTTTGGTCCATTTGCATCTCAACCCAATTTCACCAATTAAACTGTAGCTAATGATGGAATTTCCCCTCAGCTTGCCCCCCTTCTCAAGATGCTGGGTTACACATTTTGGGCCTAGGCCGGGCTGGGTGTCCTTGGAGAGCAGCCTGGAGAGGCTTTGTTCTGTCTGTCTCAGCATGAGAGAGCAGCAGCTCCCAGGCTGCAGGACACTGCAGAGTTACACACTGGGAATACAGAATTGGAAAAATATAAAAGTTAAAACGTAAGGCATCAGGCTGACCACATTCCTCTGCTACTTCAGTGCTGGTGTGGAGCCGAATCTCATTGATGTTGTTGTGCTGATGTCCCCAGCACTTTCCCTCTGCTTGCCACCTGGCTCTTGTGAGCAGGGAGCCGAAATGGGGAGTGGTGAAGTCTCCAGCCCATGCAATGATTCTTCATGCACAGTTCACACCTGTGGGTGACAGGAGCTCTCTTCAGGGAGGACACCTGAGTGTTTGCGGTGTGATTCTTTGTGTGTTTGCTCTACAAACTCCTTCTCTCCTGCCCTTTCCAGCCAGCAGCCTCATCACCTTCCTGCAGCCAGCCTATTCCCACAGCCGCTTTGACAAGCTGGCCAAGATCCCTGTGCTGCGGGAGATCATCGACAACGGGAAATCCCAGGTCACCTACAGGACCCGGGACCTCACCGCCAAGAACGGCAGGGTAAGGGTGCTGCTCCTGGCCCTGGCAGGCAGGAGTGGGAATGGAGGGCTGGGAAAAGGCCAGCCCTGGGGCTGCAGAAGAGGGGTTATCAGGGTGTGGCTGGAAGAGGGGGAACCCAAGTCTTGAGCTGAGCACGGAGGGAGACATTCCCCTCCATCCCTTGCTCCCTCAGGGAGGGAAGACTTGAGAGGATGCCTGTGCCTGAGGCAGAGGGTACCAGCTGCCCTTGGAGCTGGGGGCACTGGGAGGCAAATGGGGATTGACTGGGGGATGAGGGGAAGCTCTTTGGGAGTCTCCTCATGGATGCTGCAGGCTGTAATCATAGAATCATAGAACATTTTGGGTTGGAAGGCACCTTACAGATCATCTCGTTCCAAGTTCCAAGATCATCCAACCTTCCACTAGACCAGGTTGCTCAGAGCCCCATCCATCCTCACCTTGAACACATCTCTTCCTTCTCCTCCAGGACTACATCTTCACGGAGGGTGAGCTGGTCTTCCAGCCTGGGGAGACCCGAAAGGAGGTGCAGGTGCCCTTGCTGGAGCTGACAGAGATCGACACCCTCCTCAACAACTGCCAGCTCAAGCAATTTGCCATCGACCTCCTTCACCCCAAGTATGGTGCCAAGATCGGCCGCTACCCCCAGACCACGGTGACCATCGCTGACCCAGGTAGGGGCTGGCACCCAGCGGTGGCAGCGGCTGCGGGCGCTGTGGGACCCCCTCCCCGGGCCAGCCCACCCCGATGTGATGCACAGAGCTCCATCCTCGCCCAAAAAGCCTCAGCGAGGTTCCTCCAGCTCCGACTGGTAGATTTGGGTCCCCCTCTAGAGGCACGAGTGGGAATAGTCGGTGGGGAGAAGATGGATCGTCTCCCTCGGTAAAGGAAATAGAATGGATTCTTTATTCCTTTTCCTTGGGAACTTGAATGAAAAGCCATAAAAATAAGGGAGAGGTAGGACTTGCCATGAGTGGTGCGTGGTGCTTCCTGTGGCTGGACAAGGAAAACTGTCATCAATAATGTAAATAATGGATTTATCACAGCATGGCAGGGCAGTGCTGAGAGAGGCACACTTCCTTCTTTCATCCAAGGGGGAGGACTGGTGCTGATGAGATCTTTCTTGTCTGCAGAGCTGGTGGATGGTGTGCCCTCGATGACTGGCCTGGGCCAGGTCCCCCAGTCCCCCAAAGGCCGCCTGAGTGCACCACTGAATCCCAATGCCCGTGCCCTCAGCTCCAGGGAAATCAGCTTCAACTGGTTTCCTCCACCAGGAAAACCCCTGGGGTACAAGGTAAGGGGTGAGTGGATCCCAGGGAGGAGTGTGGGTCCCCTCCTGCAGGTGTTTCACACAGACATTTGTACCGAAGGGATCCAAGTACACATCCAAAAAGGGAGAAAGTTCACCCCTTCTGGTCCCCTCTGTTGCTGGGTGGATGAGGGACATGCAAGAAAGATTCCTGGTGGCTTCATCTCCCTTTCCATCACTTATTATGAAGTGCCCAGACTGTCCTGGCCTCCCATTTCAGAGGAATGGCACAGCACCATTCCCAGAGCAGATTCAGTGAGAGACAAGGAATTTGTCACCCTTTATGTGAGGGTCTGCAGGAATCACAGCTTGCTCTTGCTTTGCCAGGTGAAATACTGGATCCAGGGAGACCCTGAGTCAGAAGCCCATCTCATTGATGTCAAAACCCCAGCAGCACAGCTGAGTAACCTTTACCCATTCTGCAACTACGAGATGCAAGTCTGCGCCTACAACGCCATGGGAGAGGGGACTTACTCGGACATCGTCCACTGCCGCACGCTGGAGGAGGGTGAGTGACCCCACGCCTCCCTTCCCCCCACGTGGGAGCAAGTTTGTACCTCTGCACCCAGCACCGGGGTCGGGGCTCCAGCCCTGAGCTTCTGGTGGTCTCGGAGTCAAGCCCTGAGTGTCTCCCACTGCAACCCAGCTGTGATCTGGGGAACTCGGGGCACCTACTGCTTCCTGGCTTGCGGTGATGGGCACCCTTTGCTTTTCCTTCCCAGTGCCCAGCGAGCCCGGGCGCTTGGCGTTCAACGTCGTGTCCTCCACCGTGACCCAGCTGAGCTGGGCTGAGCCTGCAGAAACCAACGGGGAGATCACGGCCTATGAAGTCAGCTATGGGCTTGTCAACGAGGACAATGGTAAGAGCTCATTTTTTGGTGGGACAGTCCAGCCAGGCTGAGGGGCTGGAGGACACTTTCTGCAGGCTGGGCTGGTCCCATGCAGCAGCAGCAGCAGAGCCAGAACAGCTCCAGGCATGTTTCTTTTGAGAACTGGGATTTGGACGGGTCACTTCTTGATGGAAAGAGCACAGAAAAACCACCAGTCAGAATTTAACCCTGCAAATGCCAGAGAATTCTGTTCCCATTCACTTCCATAGTGTTTTATGTTGTTTTTCATCTCAAAAACTTAGTTCATAGGTCTAGATAAAGGGGTGGGGGTGCCAGGAAGGTGTTATTTGTGACACAGCAGCAACAGAGGACCTCTCCCATAGCTTGACTTCAGCACTGCGTTTGGGAATTACCCTGAGATGATGCTGCCTGTTGTGAGCAGCCCAAAGAGCTGCTGCACTTTTCCCAGAGCCAGGCTGCATCCTGACACCAAAGTGCAGGGAAGGTTTAGGTTGGTCACTAGGAAAAATTTCTTCACAGAAATAATGATTGGCATTGGAACAGACTGCCCAGGGAGGTGGTGGAGTCATCACCCCTGGACGTGTTTAAGACTGAACGTGGCACTTGGTGCCATGGTCTAGTTGGCATGATGGTGTTGGGTCATAGGTTGGATTCGATGATCTTAAAGGTCTTTTCCAGCCTAATTTATTCTGTGATTCTGTGAGGGTGTTGTGGGGTCCTCTGTGCCTGGTGGGTGACAGGCGTGCCCGTGCCTTGCAGTACCCATTGGGCCCGTGAAGAAGGTGCTGGTGGAAGACCCCAAGAAGCGCATGGTGCTGATCGAGAACCTGCGGGAGTCGCAGCCCTATCGCTACATGGTGAAGGCCAGGAACGGCGCGGGCTGGGGGCCCGAGAGAGAAGCCACCATCAACCTCGCCACGCAGCCCAAGCGCCCCATGTCCAGTGAGTGCCAGCCTGGGCAGGGGGCAGAGGGGCAGGAGCCGTGCTAATGAGAGCACCCCATCACCCCAGCTGCTTCCCCACCTCCTGTTTGCTCTGCTGGTCCAGCCAGGGAATGCTGAGGGCCAGCCTGAGCACTGTGTGGTTTTTTGCTCCTTGTGTGGTTTTTTGCTGCTTGTCTAATGGCACTTCCCACCTCTCCTGCAGTCCCCATCATCCCCGATGTCCCCATCATTGATGCAGAGGGAGGTGAGGACTACGACAGCTACCTGATGTACAGCACAGATGTGCTCCGCTCCCCAGCCGGCAGCAAGCGGCCCAGCGTCTCTGATGATTCAGGTTCGTGTCTCTGGGTTTGAAAAGGTCGTTTCTAACATTTATTTTCCTTAGCACCAGCTTTCAGCAATGAGCTTCACTGCTCCTTTCCATCTCTCAGAGATGGGGAGATGCAAGTCGTGGAGATGGTGGAGATGAGGCTTTCCAAAGCTCAGTAGCTGCATCCATGAGAACTCTTGGCTGGTCACCGTGTAAATAAGACCAGTGCCTCCTTGTCGTGGCCATGGGGCAAAGAGAAATCTCAGTGTGGGGTGGGAGAGGAGCTTTTCATGGCTCTTCTTCCCTTTGTGTTGCCATTTGGCTGGACCATGAGAGTTAACATCAGCAAACAAGCACCAGCAAAGGCACAGACCCCTGAGTCCCCTGGGTGCTCAGGGTCTAGGCCAAGCCAGCAGGAGGGAACTCAGCAGTGCTGGGAGGGCGCTGGCCTCTCTTCCTGTGTCCCTTCACTTTCTGACTGAGGCTGACTCCCCGGTCTTGTGCTGACACAAGGAGGGGAACATGAACCATAAGTGAAATGATGAGGTGTGTCTGTAGGATCTTCTCTGGGGGTTCTCCAGGGCCTGGGACCCAAGAGCGAGTCCCTGGTCCTTTCAGAGAGCAAGGTGATGGCAACATCAGGAGTCCGACCACCCCGACTGCACATCAAGGAGTGACGAAACCCCTCCTGAGCAGAGGACAATTGTTGCAGACTCTTCATGCAGGGACAGGCGTGTGGTGGGACTTTGACTATCACCTTTTGTCACGATGGACACAGGGCTGGAAAGCAGTCTGCTTTCTGAGGAACCCCCTGCGTGTCACGCTCCCACCATTCTCCAGATGTTTGCACCACCTGAACGGCTCAGCTCACACTTGGCAGCACGGGCTGTGAACAGGCATCGTCCCCACTGCTGCTTGTCCCTTCCTGTCCCCAGCGAGCAGCACGGAGGTGGTGGGTGGCCCGCCCTGACCCCTGCAGACCGTGCCAACACCAGTGCTTGCCTTGTCCCAAAAGGCTCCCGGTGGAAATTTGTGCCGCTGCTGGGAGAAGACCTGGACCTTCGCCGCATCACCTGGAGGCTCCCCCCTGAAACCATTCCCCGCCTCTCTGGCAGCAGCCGCCTCTCCTCGGACACCGAGGGGCTCCTCCAGGAGGAGGACAGCGCTGTGGCTCCTGGCAGTGTGAGGAGGAGCGGGACGCCCCGGCCCCAAGCAGGTGAAGGACGGCTCCGTTCCGGCGCTGAGTGTCCTGTCTCGTCCTGCTTTGAGCCGAGGGGCCGGCGGATGGGCTCGGTGTCCCCTGCCTCCCCTTGTGTGCCCACCCTCGTGTCGGTGTGATCTGCCTCAAAGCCTTGTCCTGGTGTGTCTGCTCACGAGAGTGTCAAGGTAACCCCCATCTCGGCACGGACTTGGGAGCCTGCTAGCAAGTTGCTTCTACCAAAGGCTGGACCTTCAAGGCAGGAGCAAACTCAGATGATATCTGCTCAGTGCCACCTCCAAGGGCAGCTCTTCACCTTAATTAAGTGCCCCGAGCTTGTGGGGCAGATCTGCTGGACTGTAAAACAGAAATCACTCTCTCACAGGTGGCTGATCTCTCCTGGCCTGCTGGGAGGGGATGGGGATTTGTTTGTCAAGGACCAGAACAACGGAGCGGAGTTTGCTTTTCAGATCCTGCTGAGATGGGATCCAGAATGAGATCTGGAGAAACCGCCTCCACAAAGGGCCGTTTTCCTTCTTCCACGTTCTTTTTAAATCTGAAATTATGAACCCGTGCTTGCGTCCAAGGGGAGATGTGAGAGAATGTGGCGAGAACCACAAGGCAGTGCCCCAGCAAGGCCGAGGTCTGGAGTTACCTTGGGCACCATGGGTGTGTCTGGTGCCAGGTGTAGGGAGAAGTCTTTGTTCACCTCTTTGTTTCTGCGTCTCTTGTTGGGTGTTGTGGCTTGTTCTAGATGTAGCATTGCAGAACCACCTTCCAGAGTGGCTGAACCTGGGATGCAGGGGGGGCACCACGATGCCTCCTGCTTCCTCCCCACGGAAACTGGAGCAGCAGCTTTGTCCACAGCCATGTTCCTCACGGTGTGCCCTCTTCCACAGAGCACTTGCTGAATGGCCGGGTGGACTTCTCCTTCCCTGGCAGTGCCAGTGGCACCCTGACCAGGACAGCCAACACCAGCTACCACCAGCTGAGCTCCCACGTGCACCAGGAGCACAGGGTGATGGGGAGCTCCTCGCTGACAAGAGACTACTCCACGATGCTGATGGGGCACGGTGAGTACCACAGGGATGGGACCTGTCCTCCCCTTCCATCCCCGTGCCTGTCTTTGGATCTGCACCCTAAAGTCCTCATGGGGTGAGGGCTGTGCTCACAGCTAAGGGGGCCTATGAACCGCAGGTCTGGAAGGTCGTGTCCCCACCACTGGTGTTTGGTGCTTTGCTAAGGCCTCTCTGCTTCCAGACCAGTTTGGAAAGGGTTCCCACCCCTCACGTGCAGGGTGCTCAGGGAAGGGAGCTCCATCCTTATCCTCACACCTCAAAGCACTCCAGGGAGAGCACGTGTCTCTTGTCCTCACTCTGTCCAGCAGCGTGGTTGCCTTTCAGCTGCACGTGTGTCAATCAGCTGGTGCTGACAGAAGGTGGTTAAAAGATTCTTCAAACCTGAGCCTTAAAAAGTCACCTGTGCAGGAGCCTGGGCTGAACCTGCTCTGAGAGCTCCAATGGTGATTTTCTCTTTCTTCTTGCACCGCTTCTGTAGATTACCCGGGGACACTCCTCCCTCCCATCCATGAAGATGCTGGGAGGACACTCCTCCGGCCCCGGGACGTGGGTTTCAGGAGCAGGGCAAAGGTGAAGGGTTACTACCCCAGCATTGGCTGTCGGGACTCTATAATCATGGCTGATGGGCCCGCAGGGATGTGCAAGTACATAGGTACAGCTTGTCCAGTGTCTGCTCCCAGCCACACATCCCATAACAGCCCAGCCACCGCCCATCCATGAGCTGCTGCCATCCACTGCTCACCCCCAACCTCCTCTCCATGGCTTGCTGTGTGCTGTGCTGACCTTCCTCCTGACCCAGCCTGCACCTCCATCACATCACCTTTCTGTTTGCAGGTGAATTGCAGGTTTCAACCCACCTGGACTGATTAACATTCACCACCACTGCTGCCACCGTGCTCTGATCAACTCATTGTCCCCATCCTCTTCACTCCTAACGAGCTTCTTGTTCTCAGTCTTACTCCACAGGCCTTTGGAGGACTCTTGGGGAGAACGTGTGCTCCTTGTGAGAAGTCCCTCTGCAAGCCCCATGTCAATGAGGACAATTCAGTCCCTGAGTGTCACTTGCGGGGCTGCTGTGCTCCCCATGAGCCTTGTGTCCCAGTGGGACGGGCTGAGGAGCACCCAGATGTGGTCCCAGGCCACATGAACAGGGACTGGAGGTGTTGGGCTGATTTAGCTGTAGATTAGGGCCAGTCTTAGTTGACCTACACCTGCTGAAGTCTATGAAGCTTCTGGCAGACTGGACAGGGTGCTTGGGGTCGAGTGAGGAGGGTCACAGCCAGCCCCTGCTCTGGGCTCTCTGCCACAGAAGCTTACCTTAATTTGTCCCACCCCAGCCTGGCACCCTGAGGCCGTGGGACATCCCTGTAGCTGTGCAGAGCCAGCCAGCCCCCCTCATGACAGGTCAGCTTGCAGAGGTGACATCTCACCANCCCCAGCCCGCTTAGCCCCCATCCCCAAAATCTCCAGCCTGACGTTCCCTTTCTGCCCCAGACTCCAGGAAGCCCCTGGGCATCCCTGACACCCCCACCCGCCTGGTGTTCTCTGCCCTGGGCCCCACGTCCCTGAAGGTGAGCTGGCAGGAGCCGCGCTGCGAGAAGGAGGTGCAGGGCTACAGCGTGCAGTACCAGCTCCTCAACGGAGGTCAGTGAACAGGCACTGGGGGGTTGGGGGAGTTTTGGGTGGTGGAGAGCCTGCTCTGGGTCTTCTGGCGCTGGATGACCCTGCCCTGAGCAAGGGGGGTTGGACCAGATGATCTTCAGAGGTGCCTTCCAGCCTCAGCCATTCTGGGATCCGGGGTGCTAAATCTGCTTCTTCTGTAGCCTTTTTTCTTTTGTGCAGGAAATGTTGCAGCTACCCCACAACTCTCATTCCCTGTTTCTTCTAGAGGGAGAACAGTTCCTGGGGTTGCTTGTAGAATCACGTCTCAAAAAAAAAATAATCCCCTTTGACTGATTCTCTCCATCAACCCAAACATCTTACATGAAGGTTTTTTCAACACGTGGGACTTGGAAGAAGGATTGAAATGAAAATATCTTATTTTTACATGAATCTCAGGGCAGCATGAGTGAAAATAGAATTCTTTTGTCTGAAACTCCTTGAGTTTTCAAGAAGCTGTTGTTTATCCCAAGCCTTTTTTTGGGAAAACATCTTGTCCCGTGCTATCCATTGCTGGTGGCAAGGTGTGATGGGGATGGTTGGGGAGGGCCCCTGGATGGCTTTTGGAGACAGTTTGTTTGAGACAGAGTTTAGGTGAAAGCTGTGGCTCTGTCTTTGATGTTGACGTCCTCTTCCCCATGTGTCCCAGGAGAGGTGCACAGGATCACCATCCCCAACCCCAGCCAGAACTCGGTGGTGGTGGAGGACCTGCTGCCCAACCACTCCTACATCTTCAAGGTGAAGGCGCAGAGCGAGGAGGGCTGGGGCCCCGAGAGGGAGGGAGTCATCACCATCGAGTCCCAGGTGGACCCCCAGAGCCCGCTCAGCCCTGTGCCAGGTGAGGGGGCTGGGGGCAGAAGGGTGGCACTCGTATCTCTGCTCCTGTCTACAGTGCTGGCCTGGCTGTTTTCTCTCCCCTTGCCACATCCTGAGCTCTCCTTTCCTTCCTCTCGTTTTGGAACATGACCTTCTTCCCCACACACTCACTTTGCACTCGTTGTCCAGAGAGCTGAGCCCTTCTGGCTCATTCCATAAATGCAGATCCCTCTCAGGCTCCCTTTGCTGTGATTCTGACGTGTCCCCTGTGCCCTTGCAGGTACCCCCTTCACCCTGAGCACCCCCTGTGCCCCTGGACCCCTGGTTTTCACTGCCCTCAGCCCGGACTCTCTGCACCTCAGCTGGGAGAGACCCCGTGAGCCCAACGGGCCCATCCTGGGCTACAGGATCACCTGTGAGATGCTGCATGGAGGAGGTACAGTGTCAGGCTGAGGCAGCCCCGTTCCCTTCTGTAGAGCACAAGACACCTCCAGCTAAGGCAGCAATTTCTGCATTTTGGCTGGGACCAGTAAAAGAGCTGTTTGCTTACATCAGTGCAGACAAAGTGGGGACATGAGGCTGATGACGCCTGGGAGCTGCTGGCTCCTGACACTTTGTGCCATTGCGTGGTCTGGTCTAACAAATGTGGTGGGAAGAGGAGGGACCTGTTGATTATTGCAGCCAAAACCCCGTGGAGGTTGGTTGTTGAGGTTCCCCACTGTAGTGAAATGGGGTTGTCTTAGCCCGTAGTAGAAGTGGGTGTAATCCTACAGCCCGTGGGCTGAATGAAGCTCAGGGAAAAGCAAGGCAGCAGAGTTGGGGGGAGTGTGTTTGGAGGGACCATCACTCCTGCCTGTCCTCACCACTCTGTCCGTGTGGATTAGGGGAGCCCAGGACAATCTATGTCGAAGGAGACAACCTGGAAACCACCCTGACTGTGCCCCACCTGAGTGAGAATGTCCCGTACAAGTTCAAAGTGCAAGCCAACACCACGCAAGGCTTTGGGCCAGAGAGAGAAGGCCTCATCACCATTGAATCTCAGGACAGAGGTACAGTACCGTGTCTTTGTGGAGGTGCAAAGAGAAACTCTCAGAGCAGGCAACACAACTCCTGCAGTCACTTTCCAGCTCTGGTGGTGACTCCTTGCTCCATGAAAGACATGGAGACTGTGTTTTCCATGAAGGCAGTGCTGTGCCTGGTGAGCACTGTCCCAGTTCTGGTGCACTGAATGAGGGAGCACCTTCCAGTGTTTGCACAAATACCTGGAGGCAGCTTCTTACTGCCCAGGTGTGAGATCTTCCCAGTCCTCCCAGTTCCCCCTGAACCTGGCTCCAATATCAGCAAGGGAAAATCCTGAGCCTGCTGGTGCTCACTGTGCAGGGTTGAGGCATTGGAAGCTCCTTGTTATTTCTTGACTGACTTGTCCCTTTTCCTTCTCCCCAGGTGTTTTCTCCCAGTTTGGAGGACAGCAGTACATGAGAGAAGAAGTTTACAAATTCCCCACTGAATACACCACCAAAACCAGCATCAGCCATTCCTCTCTGGATCCCCACTTCACAGGTAGGGGCTCATTGCTGCTTTGTAACCCTCAGAAAACAAAGGGTAATTCCGCTTGTCCAAAGGTCTGGGGCTGCTTTTACCTCAAGTGCCAAAGGCAGGGAAGGAGGGTCCATCAGGTGGGATTGAAGAGGGTCAGCCCTTTTCCTATACCATGTCCCTGCTTTGCCCCAGGGACAGTTGCAGTCATTTCCACACGTGCTGTCCAGTCCTGGAGGGAATGCTGAATTGCAGAGTCCTCCAAATCTAGGAAGCTCTAGGGACCAAATCATAGCTCTTCCTGCAAGGTTTGATCTCTTTGGAGCAGAAAACAGCAGAGCAGTGGGACAAACTCTTTATTCACATCAATGTAGTTGTCCCATGTTGTCCTGCTTCAGCTCATGGGTTCACGCTGTGACACGGAGAATTTGGGAGCTTTAGGAGATCCATCCTCTTGGCTGACACAGCAAAGCACGGGATCACTTGGTGTGGAGAGGCCCTTAAATACCACTTGCTGTGCTGGAAAACAAACTGCCTGGAGTCACGAGGCAGAGCAGACCCTGCTCCCTGTGACTCCCTTGGTGCCTCCCCCTTGCAGACGGGATGCTGGTGACCACCCAGCGCGTGGAGAACTCCAGCAGCACCCTCACCCAGGAGTTTGTGAGCCGCACCGTGATGGCCAGCGGGACCCTCACCCAGCAGGTGGAGAGGCAGTTCTACGAGGCCTGAGCCGGGCCAGGCCGAGCACCAGCGGGACTTTTGGGATCAGAGGGCAGGATTTTATGGAACGACCCAAGGGTGCTTCATCCAGGCGGTGCCTGGGCAGCTCCTGCGGGCACAGACCCTCCGTGGCACTCCGGCCTCTGGACTTCTTTGGAGCCCAGCACACTCAGAGCTCTGGCACAGCTGGGTCTGTAAACTCATCCTTCAGGGCAGAATTCGGGGTGTCTCCATGGCTCCAGCCTCCCCAGGTAAATGGAACGGAATGATTTTATTCTCAGGTCCTCGGTTTTGAGAGGATCTCAGAAGTCAAAATCCTGATTTATAGAGGGTCACCATTTACATCTTTGCTCCAGGCTCTCTGGCAACTCGCCTGTCCACTGGAGAGGGTTGTTTTGTTCAGTTTGGGGTTTTTTTATGAGAGCTGCAAGGTAGGGTTTTGGGGTAACCTGTGCTTTCTTACTGCACCTATTTGTGTTTGTCCTTTGCTGCTGACATTTGGTACCACGATAGCAAAGAATAACCTTTCCTTTGTGTTGCGTTACTTGACGGCCTCTGATGCTTTTTTTTTTTTGCAAACAATATTGTACAGTTTTCATAGTATATATATAAATANTGGGATTGTGGCTGCTGGGAAACGTGAATAACGGGAAGAAATGAGTTAAGGGCTTGATCCAAAGGCCACTTGAACCCTGTGATGAGGCTGGTGATGAGCTGGTGGGCTCTGCCTTGGACCTTGAATCCTCCAGCACCAGAGACTCCAGCAGAAGGCTGCAAGGGGCCAGATCCACTCACTGCAGAGCATCCATCAGCTGGAGCACCTGGACACAGAGGGGCTGGGAGCTTCCCAGAGGCGAGGGATGAGGATGGCTCCAACAGCTGAGATGGGAACTGTGCTGGGATTCCTTACACAGCTGATGTGGAGAGTGTGAGATTTCGGGGCAGAGGACATTGGGTATCTTAAAAGACTTTTTGCACAGCAGCAACGTCCAAAAAGGAACCTGTGCTCCATCAGTAAACACAAAGGAAGAGCAAGCCTGGGAACAACAGGCACTGCCACCCTCCTGAGCACATCTGAGACTCCTTCAGCTCCAGCTTCAGGTCCACTCTCACCGGGCTGGGCTGAGCTGAGCCCCTGCTGGGGTTCCTTTCCCAGTGCTGGGCAGGATCCCTGGAGTCTCCCTGCCCTCTGCCAGGGAGAACAAGCAGGGTCCCTGTCCTGCAGAGCAGTGCAAGGTTTCCCTGGCGTGTTCCAGCTGCATGGGAGCAGGCGAGGAGCCTGCCCAGAGCCTGCCACTGCTCTGGGTTAGAGCTTCCAACCGAAACAGCAGCAGCAGCATCACCGGCCTGCTTTGATCTGACAACGGACCTTGGCGCTTTTTTTTCTGGTTTTCTTTTTTTATTGTGTTTTAATTTCCTTTTTTCTTTTATTTCTTCTGGACTCTGAAGAAGAGCTCACCACTGACAGTTCCCTCTCCTCTTCAGGCTTTTTATTTCACTAGGGGGAAGGGTTGTACATCTTCCAGCCAAAGATGGATGTGGGTGAATCGAGTCCACAGGAGTCTCCACGACTGCAGATGGAGCTGGGTCAGTTTTAACTTGGCTCAAGGGATCCTTCAGCAACCCTGAGGTTTTGCTGTGCCTTCAAGAAGCACTTATTTCTCCTGAGCACATGCCAGTGGCATGAGGCTGCCTCCCTGCCTGCTCCCATCTCGCCTGGGGTTGGGGTTTTCTCTCCTCCTGCACCAGGACTCTGTGCCCCTTTCCCTGGGCTTTGGGGTCCAGGGTACAACACTGAGAACTGCCTAAAAAGGGAGTTTCCCAAGCATTTAAACCAAAGATGATCCCGTTCTCCATGCGCAGAGCACAGCCCATCAGCTGCTCTCCAGGGAATCAGGCCTTCCCCATGCACATGCACTAACCCAGGCCTGTCTGTTTTAATTTCATCTGGTTCTTAGAGCTGGTGCTGTTTCAGCCTTTCCAAGCTGGATCCAGAGCAGGTCTTTGATCAGATGGCTTCCTCTTGCACTCAATAAATATTTTCTCTATATTCTGCCTCTTTATTTTTATTTTTTTAAAGTAAATTTAAAAATACCTCCCCCGCTCACTATCCTCCATCTGCAGCAGCTGCAGGCCAGGTGCCAGAGGAGGATTCCCAAGAAGGAACTTCTGCCAAGTGTCAGTGCCTGCTGCTCCTCCACTGCCATCCCCTCCTGTGCCCACAGCTCTGTTTGATCCCACAGCCCTGCTCACGGCTCCTTCCACCAGTGCAAACTGGAGTTAAACCAGTATCCTCTGAGGAACAGCCCCCAGTGATTTTGGCTCACGTGGGCACAGGACAACCGTGCAAGTGTTTTGTGTTTATTAGGCAAATAACGCAGATGGATGAACTGATCCCCTTGGGAAGGCCTCTGGCAGGGAGGCAATGCCAGCCCAAGGTTCCCAGGTGAGATGGTCACTCGTCTACAGGGGCAGAGCCTTTGCCCCTCCCGAGGGCTTGGTGAGGTAGAAGGTGGCTGTGCCCCTGTATTTCTCCTGAAAAACAAGAGGAGCAGTCAGGGCTGGGGTTCTGGGGCTGGGGAATGCCAGAGCTGGGGAGGAAGGTGCTGCTGGTCAGTTCCACACTCACTCTGCCTCCACCCCTCACTGGGCTGTAACTCCTGGTCGTGTTCCCTCTCTCCCACCTTTGGCAGAGGCCAAAATCCTTTTGGTCTCTCCTAATTTCAGTCCTTCCTCTGCCCCTTCTTTCCCCTGCCTCAGCTATTTACAGGGTGCACCGTGATCCGATAGAGCAGCAAAATAATGCTCTGCCTTGTTCACAGGCCCTGTGTCCTGATACCCCCATTCTGCTGGCATTCCCAGCTACCTGTGCATGCCACGGTGCTGATTTAGGGAACGCACCGCCTCGCACTGAGATCTTTCCTGGGCTGTAACTGCCAGTGTTCAGCCCAGCAGTGCCCAAGCTCAGCTCAGACCCCTTTTCTGTAGATGGATTTGGCCTTCCTGAAGCTCCCCCAGCACCTTCTCACTCCCTTTCTCGAAGAAGTGAGGTCCTGGGGCAGGGCACAGTGCTGAAGTGCCTGCAAGAGCTTAGTGGCATCAACAGACTCGGGGCTACCCCTGAATGGGCCCCCCCAACCCCAAATGGCTCAGGAGTGACACTTCAGCAGTGTCCCTGTGCTGTGCCCCTGAGTGCTCCCTTGGGATCTTTCAGTCAGTCTCCAGGTGCTTTCCTGCCACACACCTGGATGTGCTGCTGGGCTCTGTCTGCAGCCCCAGCTTCCAGCAGCGTCACCGTGCAGCCTCCGAAGCCTCCCCCGGTCATCCTGCTGCCATAAACCCCATCCACTTCCAGGGCTGCTGCCACCAGCTCGTCCAGCTCCGGGCAGCTCACTTCATAGTCATCCCTGGAGGGAGGAGAGCCGTGCTCTGCCCTGTCCTGCACCCTGGGCACAACCACTGCACCACGGGCAGCTGGAATTTGTGTCCTGGAGCAGGCACTGCCGTGGCAGCGATGCCGGATCTGCAGATCCCGGCCCAGCTCTGCCTGGAAGTGCAGGTACACGTGAGGAAGGCTGTGAGCATCCTCGGTCATCCTCACCTGAGGGAGTTGTGGCTCTCCACCATCAGCCTCCCGAAGGTGCTGTAGTCCCTGCGCTGCAGTGCCTGCGCTGCCTGTGCTGTCCGTGCTGTCTCGCCGATGACGTGCCGGGCCCGCCGGAACACCTCATCCCCCAGCCGGCTCCTGGCCTCTGCAGAGACATTTGTGCCCCTGCAGCAAAGCCCCCAGCCTGCGGGATGCTGCTGGGATGCATCCTGCACCCACCCTGTGCCAAAGCCCCTCTGAGTGCAGCACATTCCCATCAGAGGGTGTGCGCCCACCCGCCTGCCCCAGGTCTCAGCCCATGGGGCAGCAAGCTCTTGATGCCTCAAGGAGTGGCCAGAGATGAGGGAGGGACTGTCCCCACCTTCCAGCTCGGCCAGGGTGGCATCCCTGAGGCTGGCCTTGCCCAGAGCCGCTGCTGCCTGCTCGCACTGCCGCCGGCGTGTGGGGTACTCGCTGCCCGTCAGCGTGTGCCGCACGTTGGAGTTGGTGATGAGCACAGCCAGGCCGGCATCGCTCAGCGGGACAAGGACGGTCTCCAGCGACCTGCAGGGAGAGCTCAGCCGTGTGCCCGTCCCCCCCTGCCCGCCCCAGCCCTCCCTCGGACACCTGAGTGAGGCCACGTGGCAGGCAGATCCTGAACTACAAAGGCAAAGTCCAGGTGGTTTAGGGTTTCACTCAAGCGTTTCACTCCCTCCCAATGATTAGTTCCATAATAGCCCCTAACGACCGCGGGAAAGAGCCCAGGCAAGCAGCAGAAAGGTGGCAGGAGGAGGAATCAAGACCAGGGGGAATTAAAATGCAGGCTGCCCCGTCCCCATGATGAGGTTTTGGGCTGGGTTCAAGGGTTAACCCCTCTCTGCACTCCTGCCCTTAGTTCATGGGCACAGGGCCAGCTCATGCCCAGCTGCCCAAGGAGGGGGGCACAGCACAGAGCTCAGCGCTCGACCCTGACCTGCAGTCGATGAGCAGCGCGTGGCCTTCCCTGCCCATCACGGAGATGAACTGGTCCATGATCCCGCAGGGCATCCCAGCAAACGTGTGCTCTGCCTTCTGGCACGCCAGCGCCTTGGCTACCAAATCCCCGTCATCTGTGCCACAGCAGAGACACACAGGTTAGCAGCGCCGGGATCTTGGTCCCTTGCCTGGGAGCAGGGGGAGCAAATGTGGAGGTAAAGGGTTGTTTTCCCCTGGAATGGGGTTTTGCAGCTGCAGGTGCTTGCTCCTGCACCACTGCATGGCATCCATGCCAGCCTGGGCCCCCAGGTCCAGCTGGATGTCATAATCCAAAACTTGGATTGGTGTCTTGGATCTCTCAGTTTCTGGGGACATGAGGGTGGGGAGAAGATGCTCCCAGGGAACTTCTTCTCATCCCCCTGGCCAGTCCCAGGAGTGGTCCACGAATTTTAGAGGTCTGGGCAGGTTAGGCTGGATGAGCTGGAAGAGCCACACAGCCAGGGCAGTGCCAGTGGGGGAGTTGTTACCCACTCACAGCAGCGTTTCCCCAAGGGCTGTGAGATCTAGCTAAGGGCACCCCCCTCATGGCAGCTCCCACCTGGAAGCAGATGCCAGGGCCCAGGACTGGCTGCTTGCTGCCTTACCAGGGCACAGCTGCTGGAGGAAGGTGTACGTGGCCACCTCCAGAGCGGCCGAGCTGGAGAGGCCCCCGCCCAGGGGGATGTCACTGGCGATGACGGCGCTGAAGCCCGGCACGGGACCAGCTGCGGGAAGAGAAGGGAGAGGGGGGCCGTGAGCCCCTGCAGGGCTGCGTGTGCCCCACAGCTCACGGGGAGTGACACGAGGAGCCCCTGTCCAACATCTCAGAACACAGGGTGACCCACAGCAGAGTGTCACCCCGCAGCCCCCCAAGCACAGGGACCTTTGGAGCTGAGATGGACTCTGCTGGAGCCTGGTCCCGGCAGAGCTGCAGGATTGCACCGGCACTAGAAGAGCTCCCCAAAGCCGGGTCTGAGCACCAGTCCCACGCAAGGGGGGCTCTGGGCTCCCCTCAGCCTGGCCTTACCCCGGTAGAGCTGGACGACGCCCTTGACGTAGTTGGCCCAGCGAGGCAGCCCTGGGCTCAGGGAGCTGCCGGGACCGGGAGCCGGGAACTGCACCCGGTGGGGCTCGTCCGCCTCCGCCGAGGTGGTGACGATGGAGATGGTCCCGTCCTGCGTGGGGGATCCCACCAGCACCGTGCCCAGCTGCAGGGCCTGAGGGTGGGGAAGGTGGGCTCAGACCCCTGCGGCATCCCTTGGAGCATCCCCACGGGTGGCAGGGGACAGCTGTGGCTGCTTCAGCCCACAGCTGGAGCACCCAAGTGTTCTCTTTAACACACCAGAGCCCTCACTGCACACTCAGCTTGGCACAGAATTAAACTTCCTGGCTATTTATTGACACACAGGATCAGACTTCCCACTGAATGTTGTGCCTGAGCCCCCAGCCCGGTGCCAGGTGCTGCTGGTTGGGCTCCGGGGGAGTGGTAACCACGTCAAGAACGGGAGAGGCTTCAGGAAGTTTTCTTGCCTGCCAGGGAATTCAGCTGACCTGCTCCCACGCTCCTCGGCCTCACAGTAATTAGCTGTAGGCTTGATTTAGGGCTGAGTGGGGACTTCCCCGCTGAGCCAAAGGAGCAGGAAGCTCCTGCTGTTCTGAACCATCTCTGCCACCAAAACATCGCTCTCTGGGAACGGGAAGTTGTTTGACGGGCTTGCAGAGAAAAGGCTTCAGCCTCTCGGAGAGGTGATTGGGAAGAGAATCACATCCCCCGTGGGGCGAGTGAGGAGTCGGTCTGCAGGGGGGGCTGCAGCAGGGCTTGCTCTGAACCCCACGGTCCTGGGCAGGGGATCCCGGGGAGGGAATGGTGAAAGGGGGATCCCGGCGGACCCCTCAAGGTCCCGGGTGGGTTATCCCGGAGGGGACATCCTGGGACGGGGGTGGGAAGGCGGTGGCCGAGGAGCCCCAGCGGCTGCCAGGAGCACCCGGAAGGGTGACACGGCGAGAGCCCGGGGCCGGGGCGGCGGAGCACGGCCCTTACCATGGGCAGCACGAAGCCGCCGTTGTAGTCGGTGTGCTCTCCGATGAGGTTGACCCGGCCGGGGGCCCACGCCGCCAGCACCGCCGCAGCCCCGAAAGCCGCTTCGTGCGCCCGGCGAGNCGCCGGGCGAGCGGCCGCCGGCAGCGGGGACGAACCGGGATCCAGCGGCTCCGCCATGGCCGAGCTGCACCGCCCCCGATCGCCCCGCACCGCCCCGGGAGCTCCGCACCGCCCCCGAGTCCCCGCACCGGAGCTCCGCACCGCCCCCGGTGGGTCCCGCACCGCCTCCGGGTCCCGCACCGTCCCCGAGCCCCGCACCGCCCCTTCCCCCGCTCCTCGGGATCGCTGTTGGTGCGTGGCCATCCCCACGGACAGGGCGAGCGCTCGCCCGCACACAGCCCGTGTGTACCCACGGCGGGGCCGGCACCGAGGCTTTATAACGCGTATATCCATATCCCAAAGCCTGTCCTCATACACGCAGAGATAAATATGTGTCCGTTTCGCACATATGTGCGGGTTCTGCCGATACAAGGTATGGAATTTATATACCCGTACAGATCAATACCTGTGTGTGTCACCTTGTTAACACCTATGCACATCGGTGCCCGTGCTTTCAGTTTAAGTACACGTACACCTGTGTGTGTGTGTGAGGTTTCCCCCGCCCGTGGGGCCGGGCTGCTCCGCTCTGCTCCTGGGGCGGGGCCCGTTCCCGGTTCCCCGTTCCCGGTTCCCCGTTCCCGGTTCCCCGTTCCCGGTTCCCGTCCAGCCGCCGTCGCGGGATCGCCTGGCCCCGGGGGACGACGAGTCCATGGCCAGGAAGGAGCCGCTGCTGAGCGCCCTTAAAGGTGAGCGTGGGCCCCCGGCCCCTGTGCGAGCTCCTTCCAGCAGCGCTTGGCCGCGCACCGGCACCGGTCTGACCGGACCGACGGCGGGGCCGCGCTGGGGCTCCCCGGGCCAGCCCCGCCGCCAGACCTTGGCTTCGGGGAAGTTTACCCTAGCTCCTGCCCAGCACAGCGGCAGCCGGGGAGGGTCGGGTCGGGTCGTGCCGGGCTGTCGGATCCCCCCGCGGGGCCGTGCAGAGCTGTCCCCTGGGTGCCCCCTCCCCTTTCCCCGGCTGGGCACCCACGGGCGCCGCCGCTCTCTCTGCTCCCCGCAGGAGGGGTGCTGCGGCTGCGGGAGGGCAGCGGGCCCTGCACGGACACCTCGCCGCACCTCGTGTCCCTCTGCCAGCTGCTGGAGAGCATCCTGCGAAAAGGGCTCCGACGTGAGTGACCCTTCGTGCCCGGGAGGGGGGTGGCAGCGTTCCGGGGCTCACGGTGAGGGGTCCCGCACTCCGTTTCTCCCGCAGAACCGCCCTGGGGCTTCAGGAGACGGGATTACTGGCACTGGCTGGAGCAGCTTCCCACGGGGACCAGCGGCCGGTGAGCGTCCCCGAGATAGGCTGGGGTGAAAGCCCGAGCTGTGGCGGCGTCTGTCGCGACATGCTCATCCCAAAGACCCCGGGTGCAGGGAGGACGCTGCCGTGTGCTGCCAAAGCTGCCTCCCCTCTCCCCAAACAGGCTGACCCCTCTGTCCATCAGCATCCGGAGAGCCGGGGGCTGCGAGCGGACGCGGACGGCGCAGGGCCGGGGGCGGTACTTTCTGCGCTTGGCCCTGCAAGGGAAGGTGCTGGCGGTGGCCGTGAGGCAGCTGGCACAGACCCCCCGGCTCCTGGAGGTGCGGCACGCTGGGGGAGCTGCTACCCACGGGCGATGGGCTGCGAAACGGCGGCTAATCTGTGCTGTTTCACTGTGTTTCAGTTTTATGATCCAGGGAGCTCCATCCTCGGCAGTGAAGATCTCCGGGGTAAGATGGTGGCTCAGCGAGGCAGGATGCAGCCTGTGTTATGGCACTGCACTGCTGCAGGGGAGGGGGAAGAGTCCACTGTGATTCTTCTAATCCAAACTTAGCGCTGGAATCTAAATATGCTGCTGCAGTGATGGGGGGAAAAAAAAAAGGTGTAAATATTTAAACAGTATTTGAATCCATCTAAGGTTGGCTTTAATGGCATGGGGTAGGGAAATTGCTTCTGAAGTATCTTCCATGTTATTCCTTTGTACCAAGGATTCTGGCTTAAGCAGACCCAGTCTGGCTTTGAGGGGAGGCCGTGTCGGATGGGCCTGGGCTGAGGGGTGGCACACGGGGTTTAAATGGCTGCATTGCCTTGACAGGCTGCAGCACTCCATCCATCCACTGCCGTGCTCCTTGGGGGGCCAGGCCAGGGTGGAAGCCTTTAATCTTTTGATTATGATAAATAACCCCGTGTTAAACCTGTACGTCAATGGTTTATAAATCACCCGCACTGCTGGTGCATGAGCAGATTGCAGCCCCGGCAGTGTGACTGCAAGGCTCGTGCAGGAGAGCCTGGGCAGCTTTGCTGTGCTTCTAAGGGGAGAAACAGAGTCAGCAGCATTTGCTGCAAGCCTTGGTCTGAATTTGGGGAAAAAAGGTACCAAGCTGCACCTGTGCCGGCAGCGGGAGCCTGGGATGAGCCTCCAGCAGCAGCCTGAGTGCCGTGGTGCTGGGATGCTCTCAAGGCCTCGCTCCCAGGACTCATTAGTTACACTGAAAATGGCTTTATTCTGTCCTCTGCCGTGTCCCTGTGAGGCGGTGGCAGGCAGGAACCCGGCGGTGACACTGCCTCTCCATCCCCATCGCTCTGCAGAGCCCTTCCTCTCGCTGCTGCTGGTGCTGACAGAGATAGATTTCTCCCTGGACCTGCAGGTGCAGCGGTGAATCCATGGGGTGGTGACCAGCACAGGGCTGCCAATGTGGGGCCCTGGCCCCTTCCTCGCCGGGACCGATGGCGCTGACACTCCTTTGTTTGCAGAACTGCAGCTTCTTGGATGAAAGCTGGCTGCTGCCGGTAAGAGCCCACGGCTCCCGGGCGCCGTCCTTCTGCCACCTGGCCCTTCCTGAAAAGTCAAATGAGGAAGATAAGGAATGGTTTGGTGGGGACGGATTGCCACACACCCCTGGGTGACTTGGCTCAGGTTCACCAGGATGAGCAGAGCTGCCTGTGCTATCAAGGCTGGATCCTGCTGGGTACCTGCGCCGTCACCAGGAGCAGATCCCAGCATCCCTGGCAGTAAAACCAAGCAAGAGAAGTACCCAGGCCTAAATTGCTGATATAAGTGAAGTTTTCCCATGCTCCCTTCCCTGAATTCTTGCCAAAAAAAATCCCCATTTCCCTGGGCTGACACAGATTACGCATCAGTTGGTTTCGCTCTTGGTTTGCTCAGTGAAATATCCGTGTGTTATTGAGAACAGCAGGGACGCCTTCATGTCTTTTGACGCTGAAGAGCATCCCTCCACTGCCTTTTAAACCCAAAAGAATCCCCAAAAAGCTCCAGGCGGCTTTGGGGATGGTCAAGGCCTGTGCTGAGCCGTGGTGCTGCTGCAGAGGCTGGGATCCCACTGGCTTTGGGGCATTTCTGACAGCCAGTGCCCCCGGCCGAGCTGGCCGCGTCTCGGGTGCCCGGCTAATGCGATGTGACAGTAAGTGCTGCTGCAAACAGCAGCGGCTTTGGGGAGGGGCAGCTGCGTCCCCCGCCTGCGTGGGGACGTGTGGGGTGAGGCAGGAGGGCTCTTCAATGAGTTAAGGGTTTGCTGTTGCTTTGCCATCCCATCCATAGAGCAGCTTTGTCCCTTCAGGGTCTGGGCACAGCCGAATCCCGAGAGAGGACAGAGACAAGCAGCCACTGATGGTCCCAGCTCAGCCTGGGGTGCTGGGGACTTGTCTCTCCCTGGGTTCCCAAAGCCCTGGGCTGGCATCAGTGCCAGAAATGATCCAGGGCATGGGGTCCCTTGGATGTCCCATAGCCGTTGCCAAGGCCACTGTCACCAGCCACTCTCTTTCAGGTGTGCAGCACTTACGAGACAGTCCCGTGCCGAGCACTGGGGATGGTGCTCAGGTAGGAACCCTTGATCCTCCTCTCCACTCTCCATTCTCCAGAGGGATCTGGTCATCACAGCACTGAAAATGCCCCAAAAGGGAAATAAATACCCTGTTGAGAGATTTGGGGCTGTCTCAGGTGCTTTTCTCCCCATCAGCTCAGCCTTGCCAGCATCTGCTGTCCATGAGGTGGCTTTTCCCTGCATTCTGTGTATGGGTGAAATGTCATGGATGGTACAAAAGGGGAGCCAGGCAGGGTCCATGGGGCCGAGTTGAGGCTCGGCTGCACCCCCAGGTACGTGGACGGCCGAGTCTTTGTCACCAAGGTGCTCCCCGGGAGCCAGGCAGAGGTGGACGAGGTGGTGCTGGCCGGTGACATCCTCGACGAGATCAACGGCTGCTCACTGAGATACGCCTGCCCCGGGCAGGTGAGTGGGGACAGAGGGCTGGGGTGTCCCCCCCTGTTGTGCCCCCCTGATCCCCTCTGCTCCCCCTCCCTCCAGGCTGGGGCCGTGCTGCAGAGGCTGAAGGGACAGCCGCTCTCCTTCCGCCTGCTCCGGTGGCGGTGGCACGACGGGGCCGTCTTTGAGCCACTGCTGCCCTACCTGAAGGCCCTGAAGGAGAAGGAGCCCCACTTCCAGCTCCAGAGCAGCCCCCGGCACCGGGGTGAGGGGGAGCCACGGCAGCTGCAGGGGGGCAGGTGGGTCTGTGCCATGGGGAGCCCCCAGGCTGGGCTGGGGCTCCTGGCACTGGGATAGCCCCGTGCCCACACTATCCCTGATCTCTGCTCAAGGCTGGGGGGCCAAAGCTGCCCCCAGGGCCTGGAGGTGAGGAGGGGGCTGGGAGCATCTTCCCCTGCAAAGAGCAGCAGGAGGGATGTGTGGGGTCCTTCCTCTGATGGCCCCGAGCCCTTTTCTCCCCAGGCTGCTCTACAAGCTGCGGTACCTGGGCCAGACCAGCGTTGGGACGGTGAGGCTGTGGGGCAGAGACCTGCCGTGGGGTGAATCATCTCTTCTGCAGTTCTTTTCATGTGCCCAAGGGTTATTCCCTCCTTCCCATTCCATTTCAGTATGGTGGCAAAGAGGTGCTGGAGGGGGCCATCCCTGCCGTGCTGAAGAGAGACTTGGCAGCGCGGGTGAGTGCCGGGGCTGGGGACATTCTGGGAAGGGCTCTGTGGGATAATGCAGGGAAACAGGGTCTCTGCCATGGATATTTATTTCTGCCAGCTCCAGGTTCACTGGGCTTGGCTGAATATTTGCCGCCCCATCACCCCTGAGGGGTTTTTTCTCTGCAGCCAGGGTAGGAAAGGGCATTAAGGAACAAAAAAATGCAACCACATGCAGGAAAGCACTTGGACAACTCTGGGAAGTCTGAGCCTGGTTCTGGAGCTGCTTTAGGGCTCAGGTCGCTGTTGTTTGAGCCTTTGGGGGGTTGTTTGTGAAAAGATTGAAGTGTAGAAGCACTGGGTTGTGGGGAGAAAAGGGCAGCACAGAGGAAACTTGAAAAAGCTGAGGCTGACTGTGCTTCATCACCTCTGCATTTGGATAATCTCTGGCGAGCGTCTGATTAAAAACAGAGCTGAAGGCTGTGCTGATCGTGGCTTCTTCCCCCTCATCCCCCCTGCAGGAGGTTTTATTTGATGTGAAAGAGGCAGAAGTCCTTGTGCTGGAGAAGTCTTCTTCCAAGGTGAGTGACATCCGAGTGACTCTCAAGGATGCTGGGAATCTGGTGGAGCCCAGCTGGAGGGGTCCTGGGGACAGCATAAACCAGGAATGGGGCCAACAGGGACTGACCCCAGCCCCGAACACTGGCCCCTTGCTGTCCCCTGTGCAGCTCCTGTGCCGCCATCCCTACCCCTCCATCTCCTGCGTGGGACGCTGCACGTGGAGCCCCAGGATCTTCGCCTTCTGTGTGCTGTGAGCGCTGCCTGTGGGCCCTGGCAGGGGGACAAAGGGATGTGGGGCTGGGAAAATAAACAAGCGAGGTCCAGAGCAGCCGCAGGGTCCCTGGAGCGGTGGAAGGCAGGGCTGGGCTCGGAGCTCTGCTGGATAATGGACGTGTTTCCATTTTTAGCTCTTCCCCCGAGAGCCCTGACGGGAGCACGTTCGACTGCCTGGTGTTTGCATCCAGTTCTGAGCAGGAATGCGAGGAAATCATCGGGAGAATCGGTAAGGGAAGGGTTTATGGCTTCAGCTACCATCAGTCACACCGTGGAATACCAGGAATTCTGTTCTGGTCCAGCACATGCAGGATCTGACTTAATTCCTTTTGTTGAGGTTACTAAGATGGAGAGATACTTTGATATTTTTCTGGTGTGGGTTTTTTTTTTAAGGCCCACTAGACAATGATTTTATTTTAAGAAACAGCTTCTAGGCATACCCAGATGCTTCATTGTTTTCAGCAAGGACTTGGAGGAAATACTGTTGTCAAGGGATGTTATTTTAAACACACTTTTCTTGCAGGAGCTGAGGCTGCTACTGCAGCTCAGCACCAAAGCAAGCATTCACAAATCCCATGACTTGGAATTTTTCGTTTTCAATTGGCCTAAACGCAAGCTGTGTGGTGCTTCCTGAATTACATGGGCTACTGAGCATCCTCAGATTTCCCATGGGGACATTCCTGCCAGGCAGTATTCCCTGGAGAGAACTGCCCAGGTGATTGACCTGAGATCACTGAGCCTCACCTAAAGGGTGAGCTGGTGCTTAACTTTGCATCTAAATTGTGAACTTAATTGCTTTGTATCAAAGAAATCTTTTTCACCGCGGCTTTAGCAAGGAGAATAGGAAAATGCTTGGTTGAAACCTATCAGTTCAGAGCAGGATTTCAGCAGGATACTGCTGTGAGCCGAGGGCTGGGTTTGCTCTGAGTGCAGGGCAGGACAGGGAGGCGAGGAGGAGATTGTGTAAGAACACGTAAGGAGTGCCTGTTCCTCCAGCTGCAGGGTTTAAGCACACGGAGTGGTTTGTCTGAGGGAGAGCCGCACGATGAACCCACGGCCCCAGCAGCAGCTGAGGGAAGCAGGCCCTGACTCCCAGAGCAGGAGTGGGGATGGTTTCGTGCTCTTCCCCCCCATCCTGGGGGGAGATCATGGACAGCCGGTGCTGATTTACCCCAGACTCTGGTCAGAACTGCTGCTGCTCTTTCCCCAGAACACCACAGCACTTTCATTGGAATAAATCAAGCCAGGCTGGCTCAACCACTTCCCTGTGCTGCTTTCTGTGACAGCTCCAGCCTTACTCGTGCAGCCTGTTCTGGCAGGGCTCAGCGGCCTTGCCCTTCAATTCCTGTGTTAATTACCCGTGGGTCAGGTGCAGGCTGAGCACCTTCCTCCACCACCTGAGGAACCCAGACCTGCCTTAGCCAGGCCCACAGCAAAGGCTGGAATATAATCCCACTCCATCTAAAAAAACTTGGATGGGAAACGAATCCCACAGAGCACCCAGCCGTGTGCTCAGCAGCCCATCTGCTCCCAGGGTGTACGATTAGCTGTTCCCCTTGCACACCATCCATCCCCCCGTGCTGATCCGGGACTGGCACGGCCCCAGCCCATGGGAACGCTCCCCCACACCTCGGCACTGCTTGGGAACAGCCAGGTGCTTTTGCTTCAGCCAGACCAGTCACAATTCCAAAATAAACTTTCCCTGCATGCACTGGAAAGGAGGAAAGAACTAAGAGCTGGGTTTGTACCCTGATTAGAAAAAAGCCCCCCAAAAGCTGCTGCAGCCTCAGCCAGTCCTCCTGGATCCTACACAGCTATAAGGCTCCGCTCTCACTGGCCACAGCAAGGACTCAAAGCTGCTCAAAATCTCCAAAATACTCCAGCTGTTCTCCATTCTGTTGCCAGCCGAGGTTAAGTTGCCACAGCAGCAGCCCAGGATTACAGGAAGCTGTAGGAGGAGGCAGAAGCTTCTTCAAGCCCATTCAAACCAAATGACAAAGACTCCTCACATGTGAATGTAAAACATTTAATTTAAAAATGTTGACACTACAATATATAAAATAGCTATTATAAATGCACATAGTGTATTCTATAGCTGCCAGGTTTACGTTTTTAGGAAACTGTAAGTTACACTGTGGTTAAGACTTGTAGTTTTTCACCCTCTGAAGGAAGTCCACATTTGATCACAGTGATGCATGGTCAGACTAACAGCCCCAATTGTTAAACACTTGGATCAAGTCATAACCAGTTTTATTGCAAAAGGACCCTGTACACATTTATATCAATTCTAGTACCTTACAAGTTTATCTACCCAAAAAGTCATTAACATACAGAAACATGCATGAGAAGCAAGAAAGAACAACCAACCCTTCTGCATATTAGCAACTTGTCACTCCCGAGCCCGAGGCTCAACATCACTGAGGTTTATGTGAACAGTCACTTTTAGCATTCATCCTGAGTGAAAGATGGAATGACTTAAGTACAAATGCAACATATTATAAACAATTTCTTACAAAAAAAGTCACAAATTAAAACCAAAGTATTTTACAGAATTAACTACAAAACACCATAAAAACAGCCTTCATTTAAGCCCTCTCTCCCCGTATCCTGCGAGCCAACTGGATATCTTTGGGCATGATGGTGACTCTCTTGGCATGGATGGCACACAGGTTTGTGTCTTCAAACAGACCCACCAGATATGCCTCGCTGGCCTCCTGTTTCAAGAGCACAAGAAGAAATGTTGTTAGAAACCATCAGCGCAGCTCCCCCAGCGCCGCGGCCCAGCCGGCCCTCAGCAGTACCTGCAGCGCACCGATGGCTGCACTCTGGAACCTCAAATCCGTTTTGAAATCTTGGGCGATTTCTCTGACAAGCCGCTGGAAGGGCAGCTTGCGGATCAGCAGCTCCGTGGATTTCTGATAACGACGGATCTCACGGAGCGCGACGGTTCCCGGCCTGGATGGAAGAGGGAGAAGGAGGCGGTGAGGCGGGGCAGAGGCTGCGGCAGCCGGGGCCGAGCCGAGGGCCTTACCTGTAGCGGTGAGGCTTCTTGACGCCACCGGTAGAGGGGGCGCTTTTCCGGGCCGCCTTCGTGGCCAGCTGCTTGCGCGGCGCCTTCCCCCCAGTGGACTTGCGGGCGGTCTGCTTTGTACGGGCCATTTTTCCTCACCTACAGAGAGAGCCACGCGTGACACGGGGCCCGGCTCTCCCCGTCACCCCCAGGCCC